>JAEIGQ010000300.1:0-255400 GCA_018904275.1 Lordiphosa clarofinis
TTTAGATCCCTCTCGTGGCTATCGGAATTGATAAGGTTATGAGCAGTGCTATACGCGACCTGCTCTACAAAAATTTAATATTTATTTTTAATTTTTGGAAAAAGGTAAAAAAAAAATACATTTTTTTGCTTATTGTTGGACATAAAGTAATCGCCCGCGCGCGATCGCTCTTTGAAATAAATTTAAAAAAAAATTTCAATATTAAACTTTATGTCCTGAAAAAGTTAGCGTTCCCTTTTTTGCCTTTTCTGAGAAAATTGAATTTTAGTAAGTGAAGTCATTTTCCAAATTCAAATATTGCCAGCCCTGGAACATTCGCGCTCATGTTGAATGTCATTAATCAGCTGTTCTAACATCTGTTTTATTTGTTTACTTTCTTGATATTTGGGAGTAGATGAAATTTAAAAATTCTTTTCTATAAACTACCCTGGAAAATGAAGCAGGCAGTGTTTAATTTAGTAATGTTATTGCCTGACTTGAAATGCCTGTAAGAAGGTGGCAAGCCAGATCGGAAGAGGACAAAGAAATTGTTGCCCAGACAAAAAAGTCGGATTTAGATCGAATTCAAGGAAAAACTATGCTTACTTATTGATCTCCCGAAACCTGGACTTGGAAGTAGTAACGATGGTAACACTGCTGGGCGATTTTTTTAAAACGCAGAACTGACTGCAGAGATAACTAAGATAGACATCAATTTGCTTAAAAGAATGCACACTATCAGGCCTGTTCCGAATTCCGAACGTTTTCAAAAAGTAAAAACGAAACGAAAACGAACGTTTTACTATTTGCTGTTCCCAATTCCGAACGATTTGGCTACGTTTTGACTTTTCGAACTCGGTTTCGAAGTCGCTTTCATAATCAGCTGGCTGAATGGCCTGCGCGCGTGTTTGTGTATATCGACAGCAGCCAGAGTTGGCATCATCGCAATAATTTTAATTTGCAAAGCTCTTATGTACACTTTAAGTCAATTTATTTTTATTTAAATCAGTTTTTAATTGTTACATTTGAATATGTGATGTCAAATATGGTTAAATATAGCTAAATAAAATAGAAAAAGTGCTGACCGAATAAATCAATTTAAATAAAGCAACCCTAGCAGCTATCGATTGACGATTGAATTCGACTAAAACGTAAAGTGGAATTCAGAACAGCTCGGTTTAAAAACGACTGCTCGGTTTTGCTTTTCACGCAATATTTTATAGATGTTTATAAAAAAATGATTTTAAAATACACTTAAACTGTAAACATTTTAAGTAGTGATGCTAATCGATTTTAAAAATGTTCAATATTATTAAATTGATAAGTGTATAATTTTTTTTATTTATTTTAATGCTTTTAATAGCAATTACTTTTCATTCTGCTGACTCTGCAGCACAACTTTTGAAAACGACAATTCTGGTCAATTTGCGGAATTCGGAACAGCAATCAACTCGATTTGCGACAATTCCACTCGTTTTCGGAATTCGGAACAGGCCTGTATATTAATAGGTGTTTCATGCAACTATGATATTAATATAGACAAATTCAACAATTATGCCTTGGAAACTGCTAGGCATTTCGTAAATTTGTACCCTTGGTACAATATAACGCCGACTTTGCATAAATTTTTTATTCATGGCCCGGAAATAATTAATTATGCATTGCTCCCAATTGGTCAATTAACCGAGGAGGCCCAGGAAGGACGAAACCAAGATTTCAAGCTTTACAGAGAACGTTTTTCAAGAAAATGCAGTCGGGAAAAGTGCAACCTCGATGTTCTGAATAGAATGTTCATTACCTCGGATCCCCTAGTATCGATGCATTTCAAGGGAAAAATTTTTGGCAAAAATAAATCAAATGCCAAAATCAATTTTAGATCTGTTAGAAAATGTACCTGAAGTTCAAGAGGAGTACTCTAATTCAAGTGAAAGTAGCGATGAGGAATAAAGAAAATTGTTAAATATTATATTTTTATTCAGGCCTGTTCCGAATTCCGAAAACGAGTGGAATTGTCGCAAATCGAGTTGATTGCTGTTCCGAATTCCGCAAATCGAGCAGAATTGTCGTTTTCAAAAGTTGTTCTGTAGAGTCAGCGGAATGAAAAGTAATTGCTATTAAAAGCATTAAAATAAATCGCAAAAATTATACACTTATCAATTTAATAATGTTGAACATTTTTAGAATCGTTTAGCATCTCTACTTAAAATTTTTACAGCTTAAGTGTATTTTAAAATCATTTTTTTATAAACATCTATAAAAGATTGCGTGAAAAGCAAACCCGAGCGGTCGTTTTTAAACCGAGCTGTTCTGAAATCCACTTTACGTTTTAGTCGAATTCAATCGTCAATCGATAGCTGCTAGGGTTGCTTTATTTAAATTAATTTATTCGGTCAGCACTTTTTTTATATTATTTATATATTTGACATCACATATTCAAATGTAACAATTAAAAACTGATTTAAATAAAAATAAATTGACTTTAAGTGTAAATAAGAGCTTTGTAAATTATAATTATAGCGATGATGCCAACTCTGGCTGCTGTCGATATACACAAACACGCGCGCAGGCCAGTCAGCCAGCTGTTTATGAAAGCGACTTCGAAACCGAGTTCGAAAAGTCAAAACGTAATCGTTCGGAATTGGGAACAGCAAATAGTAAAACGTTCGTTTTCGTTTCGTTTTTACTTTTTGAACACGTTCGGAATTCGGAACAGGACTGATTATATTTATCTCTAAAATCTAAAAAGTTTTCCAACGAAAACTATAGGATAGACACGTTCGACTAAGAAAAAATAATTTCAAGTTAATAATATTAGAAAAGAATCGTATTGGCCAGTATTTAGCTTCCTATGTTTCGAAAAAAAAAAATTTATTTCGCAGAAACAATAAAAAATTTTTTTATTTTTAATTCTTAAAAAAAAATTTTCTCTAAATATTTCGAACTTTTAAATTTTTATTCAATACTTTAATCCTCTTAAAAAGATGGCATTAACAGTTTTTTGCTACAGGGCTCCGCTGAATTATGGCGCGATTTTGGCCTGTTCGCCCCACTGTGCGTCGCGGCCCAAGCGGGCTAAGTGCAAGCTGATGTCACTTTCTTCTCATTATACCCTTGCAAAGGGTATTATAATTTTGCCCAGAAGTTTGCAACGCATTGAAATATTAATTTCCGACCCCATAAACTATATATATTCTTGATCAGGGCGAGGAGCTGAGTCGATTGAGCTTTGTCCGTCCGTCTGTCTGTCCGTCTGTCTGTTTCTACGCAAACTAGTCTCTCAGTTTTAAAGCTTTCGAGCTGAAACTTTGCACAGAGTCTTCTTTTTACACACTGCTTATATGTCGGAACCGGCCGGATCGGATGACTATATCTTATAGCTGGCATTGGAACTATCGGTCGAAAAGAGGGCCTTTGTGAAAAAATCTTTTTTGTTTTAATGTTAACGCGGTCCACTTCAGCGATTATTAATATTATACGCTTTTGCACAAATTTGGAAGTTTTGGTCAAAATCGGATGACTATATTTTATAGCTGCCATAGGAACTATCGGTCGAAAAGTGGGTTTTATTTAGAAAAATTTTTCTTAGTCTCTGATGTATTAAAACATTTGCAAGGGTATATAAACTTCGGCACAGACGAAGTTAGCTTGGCCTTTTCGTTTTTACTTGGCGTGGACCATTTTGGTTTTTATTTGGTATTTAATGGTTCGTCCATCCTGTTATAGTGATTTTTATATTCTTCATCATTGGTCATCCATGGTATTTTATCGCGGTTCTCTACAATCGTGGTTAGACAGTTATCATTGGGCCTTGTTTGTAGACTTGAAAAGTAATTTCTTAGGTACCAAAGGGGTTTATCATTAAATAGAACCCGCAGCTAAATTCTCTGCATTAGACCAGATATGTCCAGGCGTGGCCAAGGCTTGCGCCATGAGAGCAATCTGCTTTTCACAAGCCTTAACCGTGCCTACCTGTATACGATTCTTGCTGTGCACTGCTCTTTTATATTATATGCCAATTTCAGCTCATTCACAAATAACAACAACCTCTTACAACCCACATCTACTCACTATACGTAGCTCAATTTATCTTTATGCTAGATAACAATATTCAGAGATTGTTAATATTTGAGAAAAAATTTTGAAACATGGAAGTTTCTATATATTTGCATTTTAAGTACTTAAAAATATTATTTGAATCTGGCGCCAAACAAAACTCAGTTTACTTTTAGGGGCAATAGTGTGAAAGCAAAAATAAGATGTGTACTCAGAAAATCGCGCATAACTTCGTCAAACGGTATCCAAATTCATTGGGACCACAACCGTTCGACGGAGAATTAAATGGGCTTTTATTACAAACTTTAAGGAAAAATCGCATAGAATAAATTGGTTAAACCAGTGATGGTCAAAGTACAAATTTCTCAAAAAAAGTTGAAAATGCCAGATCTGTTAGCCGCATTTCTCAGCCATCGCGTTAATTAAGTCAAACCATTGATTATAGTGTTTTAGAAACCTCTCGTGGCTATCGGAATTGATAAGGTTATGAACAATCTGACTGTCTATTCACGAGTTAAATCTATTTAAGTGAGGTAAAAAAGCAAAAAGCGGTTTTTGGGCCATAACTTCAGATTTTGGGGGGTGTTAGGAAAAAACCAAGTATTTGGAAATGCTATACTCGACCTGCTCTTCAGCGTGTGCTAGTGCATTTCGAAAGTATATTTTCGCTGTAACAGTGTAATTGAAAATTCTCACTTGTATTTGTCAATTTTTGACCGCACTTCTTTCCAGCCTACGGGAAATCCTGCTTGGTCTGGTTTTTCCGCCATGCGTTCAAAAATATGGCAGTTTTTTTTGACGGACCTAATCGCATCCAGGTTCTTCTCCCACAAGTCCATAATCATGGCCTCTTGGTTATCACTCCAAGGAGTATACTTCTTACGCGTTTTTCGGCTCATCTATAAATTGATTCAAGCTATATTTATAAATAATTTTTAAATTAACTAATAATTGTGGCCGAAAGAATAACACAGTCCTACTCTAGAATATGTGTGCTTTATTTTACTGATCGTTACGAACTAAAACTCACTGCTCGCAGGCAGACTTATTTCAACCCCCGTTTTCTATGCAGAGAGTGACTTCATGAGACAGCCGCACTCGTGAGAGAGTGGTCTCGTGAGAAGACGGGAGAGCGAGGAGTGGTCTCAGAGTCAGTTCTGTATATCTGTGTGTTTGTACCTTTGACCTACTACATAATGTCAATGCTAGTGCTAGCTTATTAGTGATGACTCTTATGTCTCCGTAAAAATGTCGATAAAAATGCGCTATTAAATATAAAAATAATAAATTTTCACCAGGCAAATGTCATAATTTTCAAGAAATGAAGGAAATTAAGGTAAAAATGAAACAACTATTTGTATGGAAGAAATGATATAATATTCTTCATTTCTTTTCATTTCAAGAAATGAAGCTTTTTCTTAGTGGTAAAAGGCTATAAATAAAATTTTAATTTTAATCATATATTATTATAATAAAATTTAAAGAATAAATGATTTCCTGAACGCTCCGTTCGATAGTGCTTCAGCATGGTAATTTCCTTAATGATTTTGTCATTTTTCCTAAAATCAAATCAGTCTTAAGCCTAGTATACACTTCCACCAAAGACTACCAAAATAAAAAACTCCATATAAAAACAAGTAAGACCGATGTAGTCGAGGAGCTCGACTTCAAAATACCCTGTACAATTGACAAACCAACACATACACAAACAAACACACACGTACACATACACATAAACGCATTTCAAATCACGCCCTCACACACACACACACGCACGCGGGCGCAAGCTGCAAGCAATGCGTAATAAGTAAAGCGTGTGGAGTGGGGGGGAGGGGGTGCAAAAATTGTTCGTTAATAACTTCTGTGTTTTTGCTCAGATCTCATTGTGCGTTTCAGAATAGACAGATTAAGGGCCTAAGATAATATATATTAAGCGACGATGTTGTAACTTTAAAATTGTGGCTCTGACAGTTTTTTGCGGTTTAAGGGGGGGGGGGGGAAATTTTGCAAATCTGAAACAAACTTGATCTGCGTACGGCCTATACCTATGTTCATGCAAAAATTTGTATCTCTATCTCTTATAGTCTCTGAGATCTACGCGTTCATACAGACAGACGGACGGACGGACAGACGGACATGTCTAAATCGACTCGGCTGTTGATGCTGATCAAGAATATATATACTTTATAGGGTCGGAAATGCTTCCTTCTCCCTGTTACATACATTTGCACAACTTCATGATCCCCTTTTACCCATTTTCAATGGGTACAGGGTATAAAAAAACTCACAAAATTTGGGCCAAAGCCCTTTGGCGATCCCTGTGTTGGAAGTCCACACTTCTATCAAAAAGGCATCGATGAAATACCGATAAAATACTAGATCCGTAGTTTCTGTATATCTATCGATAGTTCCCTGAATAATTATTTTAATTATTTCAAGAGGTATAGCACATTGTCGATACATTAATTTGCGTAGTCGGGTGAAATTTTAATAACATTTTCACCAATGATTGAGCGCCATTTGCAAAGCAAGCCACAAAACACCGTGAAATTCCCATCAAACTTAAACTGGGTTATAATTATGAATTTAATCAGAGTGTAATATCTGCTAATCAGGCAATGTGACCATTTTACATGCATACATCTGACAATCTAGTCACACTGCCCCAAAACAAAAGAACTGTCACTTTTGGTATTTTTGTTTTGGCAAGTCTTTGGAAGTCGAATTTTAGATTCTGTCAATGGCTTCAAACTTTCACTAACGCATGGCTTGTGTTATTCCCTTATTTTGAAGACGAAGATGACTGTTAATATAGACACAGCTGATGGTTTAGTGAATGGAGCGGCAGGTATACTAAAACAGATTGACTTATAGCCTAGTTCCACTGCCACATATATGTACATTAGAGTGAACGTCCCTTGTATGAAAAAATTTTTTTTTGGAAATGTTCTGTTCCTCAATGCGCGAAAAATTCTTACAACTATTTCAAAAATATGATGTCGACATGGTAGCAGTAGTAAGTTCTTCTTCATTGTTTGCTCAAGAAGAATACAAGCACCTTTTAACCGACCAGTATTAGAAGCCGTAGTGTCGCAGCACATTGCTTTAACGTTTTACTTTTTTCCTTTTCTTTAAAATCCATTTGATATGGATGGCGACTACTTCCACAAGACTCCTCGTCATCGGACCTCTGTCTTTTAAAAGCAGCATCAGTACTTAATTCAATCGAGCTTTTTAGAGCACCATCAAAAACTCCTTCTAAATATTCTAAAAAATTTCTTTCTCTGTTGCGGTACAACTCTTTATCGCGACCAGCATTCTTTTTGAGAGACACATATTGATCATAAAGTGTTCTCAAGCTTCTGCACACATTTCTTGCTAGTTTCAAGGTGAGCCCAAGTGATTTCAAAACACCTTCAATTTGAAGGACAGTGCGGCTTAGGCTGTCCCTTAATGTGTATTTGTTTCCTCTTATATTATACAGAAGAACTGCCAAGACATCTTTTCTAGATGGTAGCTTTGCTGGATCCAGCTCTGCCCGCAAAGCGCCAATCAAATAAATGCCTGAATCCTCTTTATCCTGCATTTTGCTTTGCATAAAATATTTGAATAATAAATAAATAGATTTTAAATTCAACAACAACGCTTGGCATCTCAAAGGTTACTTCTACAAAAAAGTAAAATGAGAAAGGGGAAACTGAAATTAAAATTAGCAACTTTAAACCCACGGCGCCAACACTACCCCTTATAATTTCGAAGTTTGGTTTTTCATTACGGTAACTAAAAAATATTAAGAATTTTTCGCACTCTGAGGAAAAGAACATTTCAAAAAAAAAAATCCCATACGATTATGTTCACTCAAATGTACATCAACAAATTTTTGTGTTCCACTGCTGAAAATTCCATCAAAGTTAATGTTAAAATTTGAGTGACAGCCAGCTGAGAATTTTTGAGTAATTTTTGTTAAAACTGAGTAGCTTGTGTATTAAGTAATCAGTTTGTTCGGGGTTAGTGTCACATCACATCACATCAAAGATTGATGTACATATATGTGGCAGTGGAACTAGGCTATTAGACAGAAACAGTCATCCGATAAAATTATGGATCGATTTTTATGAAGAAAGAGTTGGAGCAGTAGCTCGCTCAAAATGTAGGAATCTTGTCGATCCATCGGGGAACCTAGATTCGAAAGTTGTTAAAAACTTTCAGTTTAGGAAGAATGAAAATGTCACTATAGACCGTAGGCAATTTCTAGATGTTCCTGCAGAAGGTATTACTCTTCACAAGAGTCAGGGCGCAACGTACAACCAGGTGGTGGTCCACACCTGTGCACGTATGGAGCGAGCAGCAATCTACGTTGCTTGTAGTAGCTCATGCAGCTGGGCTATTTATAGTAGAACAATTCAATCCGCCCCAACCCCTCCAGTATACTACCAAAGTTTACGATGAACTTAAAAAACTACGCTCAATTACTGGCTTAGCACTCACTTCGATTATTAAATCAACAGCTTTCACATAGAATTAATTTTCCATAACACCCAAAGCCCGCACAGTCATATTAGGGATGTCCAGTCCGATAAGCTTATGCTTTAGGTTTCTATGTTTCGTTTTGTTAAGGGTTCCACCTATTCAAAGGAGACATATGAAGTACCAGACTTTCGAAGAGCTGTGCGCCTAGATTGCCCAGATACAAACTGTAGGGCGCGACTAAAGAGAGGCGTTCTCATTTTCGTTAGGAACGGACTGAGGTATTTGAGTATGCAGTTTTAAAGTATAAGTCTATAGGATTGCTAGTCTTATATAAAAGTCCGCGTTATCCACTGGGTAAATTTCAAGTAGAAATAGAAAATTTATTTGAAGAGAACAGTTTCGTTGGGAACAACAATTCGTTAGGAGATTTTAATGTATGCTTACGAGCTCTAGTTGAGGCTAGGGACATATAAACCCTGTTTCTTTGAAAGGGATTAAAATCTTTGTTAGACCTTAAAACGGCTACAACCAAAAGTGACACTCACATTGATGGGGCGTTTTCAAATATTACGAATATGCCATCCCAGCGCAAAAGTCTTTGAGACCGATTATAGTTTTTACGATGTAGTTTCTGTGAGTGTTATGGATAATTTGTAAAAGATAGGCAAGTCTTGGTTAAGGGTACGGTTGCGGATTTTTTTTGGGGAACATGGAGTTGCTTCAATGATAAGTCTTTCATTACACTAATATAATTTGCATGATACATGATGATGTAGTAGGCCTGCATTTTACCGTGACTCTACTCTTAACTGCACTAAGCTCTGGAGCAACACTACACAGAGGGAAAAAACGTGTTCAGAAAATAAGTTACCGTCAACTTAAAATGAGAACAGAACGTTCTCAAAATTTTTGAGAACAAATGTTCTAAATGTTCATGAATTGAGTAAAATTGTGCTCAATCGGATAATATTTGCCGTATGCCAGCACCAAAAACCGGATTTCGGCGGTTATTTCATTGAGAGCGCTTGCTACGTTGACCTCGTCTTTGATATTTCGCAATTTTCTGGGGGTTGATAAGAAGGAAGAGAGAGAGAGAGAGAGAGAATGTGCTCTCTGTTCTCTCTGGTTTTTCGTTTGAGCGACGCGCGCGAAGTGCAGCTGAAGCTGGCGCATGCCATTACGAATTTTGACTTAAACAAGAGTACATGTGCTTAAGTGTTTGCTATTGTGTGCTAAGTGTGTGCTAATATGTTTGATCCAGAAGAGTCCAAATTTTTGCAAACTCCGCCGGACGACGGGTTACGTGAACTACTAAAGGATTTCAATATGGAACATGTGCTTCCATATTTACAAGGTAAGCTTTGAAAGAAAAACGCCGGTAGCTAGCTGCACACTCTTGTATACTTACATACATACACATACATCGTCGTAACGGTACCCTACTACATACACATTCATACATATGCAAGAATTTACAGTTGAACCACAAAAACTGCGTTTTTGTTGCGTGTACATACAAATGTATGAATACACATTGATTTTGCGCGCATATATAGATATGTTATGTATTGTTATATATACGTATTTGTCATATGCAAATAGCTCCCAAATTTTTATTATCTTCTTAAGATTTTTCTTGCATATGGATGCATGTTTGAGCGTTCAACGAATGTAACTATCGATATATGTGTGTACATAAGTTTGCCAAAAATGAGTTTTTGTTGCTAGTTCATACTTATGTACATATGTGCTTTCATATACATATATACGTTAATTTTTTGCAAATATATATATGCAAATGTGTGTACATATATATGTACATTCGTGCAAGTGCAATCAGCTACAGTAACTTTTCATCTTTCCCGTTTTTTTTTGCAAATGCATGTATGTACATATGAAGAAGCACTGTACTTATGTACAGCGCAAGAATACAAACCTTGCATGTGTTTTTTACTTGTATACAGTTAGTATTTTATATTTTAATATTATATTTATTAATTTATAATTTATATATATATTGCCTTTTAGACGCAGGAGTGACTTTTCACAATCTTCAATTTATGAAGGCAGACGATCTTCCTGAAGCCATTCTTGGACTCCGCATGGAGTTTCGTGAGAAGCTCTTTTTGTGGCAGAAAAGGGTAAGAACGTCAATGTAAATTTTTTCGGCCAACATTTCTAATACAATAATATTACCATTATAGCTTGGCAAACATGACGAAACTGATTCCATGGTGTGCGCAAAAGATTCGATTGTCAGTTCGACAGAAGGAAAACAACTATCGGGAAGAGTCTATAAGGGAAGATGATTCTAAATAAGCCCTTGTTTAATTTGCTTCGCCAGACGACAAAAGGCCAAAATATTCTCGATTATAAAAAGAAGATGGGTACCCTTACTTCCAATTTACGAGAGGATCTCATGAATATTATAATAGAAGAAGTGATGGCAAGCAATATTACCATTAAAACTTCCGATTTCCCTTTTTTGGTTGAAGAAACCTGCTTTACTTTTTCTTGTGAAGAAAAAATTAAGGTAAGGATTCTTAGACTAGCTAAATTATCAAATCCTTATTGTATTCATTCATATTTTTTTTTTTACATTTTTTTCCCAATTTCTTATGCTGTTTCAGGATATCTATTTTATAAAAAGGGGATCGCGAAAGGGGAAACGCCAGCGGCAAGCTATCTTCTAAGTACAAGAATATGCGAAATAGGAAAATGAATAAGAGGATGCAAAACAATTCAGAAAACAAAAATTGTCCTACAACAACTCTTGCAAACTTGAATGTATCTGAATTCGATGAAGAGCTCGCAGAAGCTGCTAAGGCCAGCCTAAATCAAAATTGCGCAAATTGGGAACAAGTTCGCGCAAACTGGAAAAAACGTTCCAACTTCGTCAACGAAACCTAAGGGAGCTAGATAGCATTGCATTTTTCCAACAATGGACGAAGTTTAGCCATGCTAGAGTTTTCGATTTGTTAAGGTTTCTTAACGTCACTAATTTGTTAAATACACAACAAAGTTTTGTATCATTTTATTCCCAGATTGCTATTGATTTTTTAAAAATGTACCCGGATAAGCAGAATTTACTTCTTAGAAAATGGGATACATTTAAGCGAAGCATTCTTGTTTATTATGAGAATAATAAAAACAATAGTTATTGCAAGTAGTTGCTTGCATGGATCAAAGCGTCGTCGGATATTGGTAATTATTTATTTTAATTTTATGTTTTGTTTTATGTTATGTTTTATGTTATGTTTCATTCCTTTTTTTTTTGTTACAGATTCTCAAGATTATTAATTTAAGTCATGTTTATGCTGCCAAGTCGGTTATTTTTAATGGAACAACATATAAACCAAAATATTATTTAGCTATTAAAAAAATTCTTTGTTATAGACTTAATAATAGACAATGAAAATGTTTATGTTATATGTTACCAGATGAGTATTATTTCATTTAATATCCATTTAAGAGCATACGAAGTAGGTAACTTACTTGAAAAGGTATTCATAAAAAATATCAAAGAATTTACTAGTCCACCATTACATCTATATCCCCTAAACAATGGGAAATCGTTTGTTAGAAATAAATACTTTTAATTTTTAATAAAGATAATGAAAATCAATCGTTTTGTTTACTTTTTAGCTGTTAATGTTCAACATTCAAGAATAATTTGAACTCAATTTGAGTATTTGTTGGTCTTAAAACAAGTCCGCTTTGTTCTCTTTTTGAGCGAGTTTTGTTCATAATTTGAGAATAATATCAACGTAATTGATCTCATTTTGAGTAAAAAATGTTCATAAAACAAAATCAGTTTGGACTCATTTTGAATTGGTTTGTTCTCACGGTGAGAACTATTTCAACTCATTTTGAGTAGATAATGTTGTTATTTAAAGTTGCTTTTATACTCAGATAGCAAGAGAGAGAGATTGGTGTGAGTAAGACGTATATGGCAGCAAGCTCCTGACAATTGTGTTCTTTCTGGTGTCCTGCACGAAAAATCAACCTGAGCTGTCGCAGCAACGCACAACAAGTGGCAGACCGAGGGTCAGGAATTGGAGTTTCACGGTGGAAGTCCTCATCAGGCGGAACTCATCAGCTGATACAAGCAATAGCCCAGCGATCGATTACCGATAAACGAGTTGCGTAGCACTCAGCTTAAGTAAAACTACCAATCGATAAGCTGGTGACGCGGGATTTTTAAAATCAGTTGGTGCATTCAAATGGCTGGACGTGGAGGACTGGTGCGTACGCCCCCAAACGCGATAACCACTTCGCAGCAATCCAAAAGGGGAAGGCTGGACTGCTCGCCAGAGGAGCCTACACTGAGGGACATAATGGATGTTCTTAAAAATGTGGCTACAAAAGAGGACGTAGCGGAGATTAAGGAGCAATTTGACACTGTGTCCAAACAAGTCCAAGAGCTTAAGGAAGAAAATAAAGCACTTAGATCGGAACTTGAGCTTGTCAAGACGAATACTGCCGCCGACCGCAAGGAACTAATGAGAATGGTAGACCAAAGCAAGCAGAAAAATTTGATTTTCCGAGGAGTGAAAGCGGATGGATCACCTAAGGGAGAGGCTCAAAGAATTTGTCGCGATATAATGAAATTAAACGTGCAGATAAAAGAGACAAGAATACTCTTCAAACGTGGCAACAAAATGGGTATTGTGGTGAAAATGGATTCGAATGACTCAGCTGCTTTAGTGCTGAAAAGTGCCAACAAGCTAAAAGGGACGAGTATCTTTGTAGAGCAGGATTTAAGCGATGCAAGACAACAACAAAAAAGGGCCCTTCTGAATCTTAAAAGACGAATACTACAGAAAGATGAATCACACCGAATCACAGTGAGAAACGACAGGATGCGAATCGGAGAAAAATGGATAAAGTTCAATGGAAATCTGGAACTAATGAATGGAGAGCAAACGGCAACGGCTATGTTAGAAGAAATATATGGAGACAAGATTAAGGAAATACCCACTGATTTTCAGGCTCTTTTAGAACAAAGTCCCCCAAAAACTAAAATATAATGATAGAAGTCCTAGCCCTAAAAACGATTTTGAATTTAAAATCTTAGCTTATAATATATCAGGTTTAAAAAGTAAATTAATGTATAAGCACTTTTTGGAGTATGTTACCAACCATGAGTTATTCTTCCTATTTGAAACTTTTGTTGAACGCGGCTTCGAGGAGATGACCACCTATTTTCCGAATCATATCTTAAAGTGGATTCCTGCGGAACGGATACACCAAAAAGGACGTGCCAGTGGGGGATGTTTATATGGTATAGAGAAGCGCATAAGTCACGTTTGTAGCTATGAATACCTCGGGAACAAGGCGACTGTACATCTTCAGCTAAATAACGAATTACTAACAATTATCCCGACATATTTAAACTGCAACAAGTGGATTCGAGACTTCAATGACTTGTATGATACATTACTGGAGGGTGCTCTCAACAACGTAATGGTAATTGGCGACCTTAATGGAAGGATTGGCGACCAGCAAGTGTTCACTGAAGGGCCGGATACAGCACAAGAGTATGGCAAAATAGTCCGAGAATCTCGAGACAAAAGGTTAGACGCAAACGGGAAAAACATCATAGAAATGTGCGAGTGTGCAAATCTAACGGTATTAAATGGTAGAACAACCGGAGATTTAGATGGCAGCTTTACCTTTTTGCGAAATGAGGCGGCGTCGACGATAGATTACTGCCTAATTAATGGAAAGTGGCATGAAATTCTGTACGACTTCTGCGTAGGAAACGAATCGCTCTCAGACCATCTGCCCATAGTAGCACGGTGCAAATTGGACTCAACATCAAGGAGTGACGGCTCTAACAAAAGAACTCTATTACCGCAAATGCGATGGAATTCGAATAAAGCTGAACGTTATAGGACTAGTCTAAACATCGAAATCGCACAACAAAGAGAAGTGGCAGATGCTAGTCAAAATGGTATTCAAGTCTTAGAGAACTGCGTCAGAAAGGCTGCTAAATGTATGGAGTCTAATCGACGAATAAATACATATAAAAATACTTGGTTTGATCGACAATGCGAACTAGCACGACAGAAATCGTTTTATGCGCTCAAAACAGCTAAAAAAACTGATAGCACAGAAGCCAAGGTGGCGTATCATCAAGCAAATTTCGACTTTAAAAGTTTATGTAAGGTAAAGCAAGGCGAATATAACACACGTATGCAAACTGCTATTGCGAATGTCAAAAGTAGTAAGGACTTCTGGACACTAGCAAGAAGATTAAATGGAGGCACAGCCCGAAAGACAATTCAAATCGACACAACAGTGTTAGCAAACTATTTTCACGGCCTTTTATACTCATCAAGTCCCGTTAACCAATATAGCTACGCCGTACCTATCATCAGAATAAACGAGCTTGATAAAGAAATATCGACGTCGGAAGTCATATCAGCAGCAGCACGTTGCAAGGACAATAAAGCACCGGGAATTGATAGAATACCAGCAGAATTCTTCAAGAACGCAACACACCCATTTATAGAGGCCTTAACACAGGAATACAATAAATTATACGATAACGGGCAGGTGCCAGACTCCTTCCGGCAGAACATTATCTACCCAATATTCAAGAAAGGAGACCCCGATCTTCCGAGTAACTACAGAGGTATCTCATTCCAAAATGTGGCGCTAAAAATATTTGCGGCGGTTCTTCAAAAGAGACTGACAGACTGGGTAGACACAAACAATATACTCAACGAATGCCAAGCCGGATTCCGAAAAGGATACTCGACGGTGGATAGTATCTTCGTACTGTCCAACATTGCCAATATGTACCTTGAACGGAAGAAAAGGCTCTTTCTATTTTTTGTGGACTTTCGAGCGGCCTTTGACACTATAAACAGAGAATCCTTGATGTACAAATTGAGTAACGTTGGTATATCCACTAAGATGATAGCCGTTTTGAGAAGCATGTACCAGAATAACAGAACAACCGTATGGGATGGAAGTGAGCAGTCGGAATGGTTTGACACTAACACAGGAGTTAAGCAGGGATGCCTAATAAGTCCATTACTATTCTCCTTATACATAAATGATCTGCACACTTATTTATCAGGCGGTTTACAAATAGGCAGTATGGAATGCAAAGCGCTTATGTATGCAGACGATATGGTGATTATGGCGGAGAGTGCTGGTGAAATGCAACGAATGATTGAGCAGACAGAGCGATATTGTCGACAATGGGGCTTAGAAATAAATAAGGAAAAGTCAAAAATAATGGTTGTGCGAGATGGAAGAGGGCGACGCCCCGAAAATGAAAGATGGATGCTCGATGGCTACGCACTGGAGGTTGTTAAAGAATACACATACTTGGGAGTAACACTAACACAAAACATGCACTTTAAAACACATCTTAACCGTAAACTGAAGGATGCTACAATGGCGGTGAACAGTACTTGGAAAAGTTTCATGGGGAAAAAAGGCATTGCAAATTCGGCTAAATATCAGCTTTTCCAGGCTACTGCAAGAGCGATAATGTTGTATGCCGCTGAAGTATGGGGACATCAAAGTTACGATGACGTGGAAAAACTTATGAGAAACTTCCTTAAAAAGTTATTTCGACTGCCTGTGAACTCCCCAAGCTATGCACTATATCTTGAAACAGGCCTATCTGTGATGTATCTCAACACGCTGACAACTCACTTCAGGTACATAAATAAAATTATGGGACTGCCGCAACATCGCCTGCCGAAAGTAGTGGCGCTAGAAATGCTAAGGGAGAAAACGCAGTGCTTCAAAACTTGGCAGCAGCTCTTTATTACACACAATGTAGAGTGTGATGTCTTGAATACTGAAGAATGGAAGGCGGCGCAGGATGCGGTGCTTGTTGCGATAGACAAGAATAATAGATCTCAGTGTGAAGCTCAAGCCAGAGGAAGCGAATCGAGAATATGGTACAGACAGCTCAACTACAACCTTGGCACAAAGAACTATTTTAGTGAACAATATAGCACGGAAACTATTGGAATTATCTTCAAAACCAGATGCGAATTGCTTCCACTGGGATACCGACCCCACTACAGCGATAATATCTGCACCTTGTGTAATACGCGATCGAGAGAAGACATTATTCACATCATTGCATTATGCCCCATCCTGGCGGAATATAGGGTAAAATACTTTAATAAAAGTTATTTGGAACAGAAGGAGGCAATTGAGCTACTCAATGGAAAAAACTGGCAGGATTTTGCGAAGTTCATCAAAGCTATAATAAGTTACAGAAAAAATATTATACTAGAAGACTTTTAAGTTTAAAATATAAATAGGGAAAATTTGTTAAATCCATTATAATTATATTATGTTACAATAGAAGGCTAACGGTAAATTACCAAGCCAAAACGGAAAATAAATGCCAACACAGGTTTTTGGAAAATAAACTACTACTACTACTACTAAAAAGGTTTTTAAATGGGAAACAGATTTGTTAAAATTGGTTTTTTTTTTTCTCCTATTTAGAAAATTTTTTTTTTGAGAAGGGGACAAAAAAAATTGTTTTTGGGTTTTGGGGGTTCAAAAAATTTTTTTTAAAGGGGAACATTGCACTACATGTGAGAAAACCCGTTCATGCATACTTTTTGACAACGTTTGTGCTCATATTGAGTCCAATGTTCTCGGTTTTTTCCCTCTGTGTATGGACGCACCTTTTTTTCAGCGAACGCATAGAAAAAGTAGAGGTAGAAGAACTTTGCGATTACCGTTTGAAAGAGCGTTAAAAATAAAAGACAAAAAATGACAATCATCAACACTATCAGTGCAAAAATTAACCGTTATGTTTCATTTTCGTTTTCTACTATAAAAGCACCATTTAATTTCTTAGTCTGTGTTTTGCTGGTGTTTGCACTTGGTTGAGTTACTTTTTGTAATAAATTTGTAAATATGCCAAGTGGGTGCTGTCAGATGTTGAAAATATCCAAATTCTAGCTCTCAAAAGTGAAAACTGCTCATTTTGTGAAACTGTCGGAAAAATTGGTAGCTTCGACAAAGTGAAAGCCAAATTTTTGTAAAAACCGAAATGAATATGGAAAATAAAACACGGAGGACGTAAGCCGAAGATAAATCAGCGTAACCAGCTGAGCGCTGCACGTAATTTATTAAAGAACGCTAATGCGTTAGCGGCCGAATGTGGATGAAATTCGCCATTTAAAATGGGAACTGACTGGACAGAAATAATAAAACTTTATAGAGCAATGCAAATATTAATTTATCTTTCTAGATCATTTTCTCGTATGAGAAAAAGTTTAACTTGGACAGTCCTCATGGGGTTTTACATTATTGGAGGGACTTGAGGCAGGATCCCCGCTATTTTTCTAAGACAAATTTTGGAGGAGGATCATTAATGATTTGGGATGCGTTCTGCGAGTGTGGATGGATGTACTCCAGAGACATGGACATTCTGCCATTGAATTTATTTGCTTTTCTTCGCGGTTGAAGGCGTTAAAAGTGCATTTTCCAACAGGACAACGCATCAATGCACGCAACACAAGGCAACAATGTTCCGTTTTTGAAGTGGCCCGCGTGCTTTCCGGAAAGCCTGTGAGCGTTGCTAGTCTGAAATATTTATGCTTAAAACCCGAGTACCATAGTACTAAGGGGCTCAAATTGTCAATTATTAAGGCATGGGAAGAACCGTCCCTTAGTGATTTAAAAACCTCGTAAACAGTATACCGAGTAGGATCTATGAGTTAATTAGTGCTTAAGGAGATTACACTCATTATTAAAGTGAATAAAAAAAAAATAGAGGCAAGCTAACTTCGGCTCGACCGAAGTGTACATACCCTTGGAGCTTGATATGTGCCTGACAGTTTGTATGGCAGCTATACTATATAGTGGTCCGATTTCGAAAAATTTTGGTGAAATGATGTAAAATCATTAAAAACTTATAAATACGGGCGTTGGGAGCGATAACATTGAAAACAAAAAAGTTTTTCCCACTAAGACTTTTTTTCAGACCTAACTTTTGTATGGCAGCTATACTATATAGTTGTCCGATTTTGATAAGGCTTGGTGAAATTATGCGAAATCATTAAAAACTTATAAATACGAGCGTTGGGAGCGATAGCATTGAAAACAACAAAGTTTTTCTCACTAAAACTAGTTTTTCAACCGATCGTTCCTATGGGAGCTATATGCTATAGTCATCCGATCCGGCCGGTTCCGACAAATGTGCAGCGTATTTATACCAAAAGACTTCGTGCAAAGTTTGCTCAGCTCGTCATGCTGATCAAGAATATATATACTTTATGTGGTCGGAGATGCTTCCTTCTATGCGTTACAAACATCCGGACAATTTTAATATACCCTCTCCAAGGGTATAATAATAATTTGTTAACATTCTTCTATAAATTATTTAATTTAGTAAAGTGCGTCTATAGTAGTGCACCTCTCACAAAACGAAAATGAAACATAACATATATTTTTGCAGTGATTGAAATTGCAGTATATTGCAGTATATTGAAATTGTTCGGATGTTTGTAACGCATAGAAGGAAGCATCTCCGACCACATAAAGTAATTATATTCTTGATCAGCGTGACGAGCTGAGTTGATATAGCCATGTCCGTCTGTTCGTCTGTCCGTCTGTTTCTATGCCACCTCCTTTGGTACAAATACGCTGCACATTTGTCGGAACCGGCCGGATCGGATGACTATAGCATATAGCTGCCATAGGAACGATCGGTTGAAAAACTAGTTTTTGTGAGAAAAACTTTTTTGTTTTCAATGCTATCGCTCCCAACGCTCGTACTTATAAGTTTTTAATGATTTCACATAATTTCACCAAGGCTTGTCGAAATCGGACAACTATATAGTATAGCTTAGGGCTGCAAAACTATCGATGTTACTATCGATAGTATCGAGGTTTTCAAAATGGTCCGATGTATCGATGTTAAAAATTGAACATCGATATATCGGATGCTTCACTGCATCAGTGCTGCCAGATTTTTTGGGTCCATTTTTACAATTATTATTAGTTGAAATACGACAAAATTTGATTAATAAGCAAAAAAAAAAAGGTCAATTTGGTTAAACGCAGCATTATCAAACCGAAATTTGTGTTCCAAAGTGCAAATAAACGAAATGGCTAGAAGTGGCTAGATCATTTTGAAAAAAAAAAGCTAACCCACTCAAAAAGTGGCTAGTTCTAGCCACAAAGTGGCTGAGTTGGCAGCCCTCCATTGCATGGTGACGCTTCAAGCTACGCGTAAGTGTTTGTTGAGTTAAAAATGTGTATAATTCTATAAATTCATTTTTTGGTAATAGTTTCTTACAGCAATAATTGGCGGTTCTTCTGTATATATAATGGATAAGTTTTTGTGCACATCAAGTAAGTAAAAACCTTAAAAGCAGCAGTGTATATTATTACAAATCTATTGCGTTTTAGACAAAGTTAACGCTGCTTCTTCTTCTGATTCTGCTTTGTGCGCCGAGGAATCAGCTGATGCCTCGTCCAGCAGTAATCGGAAGCGCAAAGGAAATTCTGATGTTTGGAAACACTTTGAAAAGTGCAAAAATAAAATGTTTGCCTTTTCTATATTTTTCTTAATATAGCATAAGATATATGGTATTTACCGCAATCTAAAATATTTGAAAAATTTTCGATGTTTTAACGATATATCGATGTTTTTTTGGAAAACATCGAGGTTTTGAAACATCGAAGTTAAAAACTATCGATGTACCCACTATCGATAGTTTTGCAGCCCTAGTATAGCTGCCATACAAAAGTTAGGTCTGAAAAAAAGTCTTAGTAAGAATATTTTTTTTGTTTTCAATTTTATCGCTCCCAACGCTCGTATTTATAAGTTTTCAATGATTTTACATAATTTCAACAAGATTTGTCGAAATCGGACTACTATATAGTATAGCTGCCATACAAACTGTCAGCCACATATCAAGCTCCAAGGGTATATAAACTTCGGTCGAGCCGAAGTTAGCTTGCCACTATTTTTATACTCTGTACCGAAGGTACATAGAGTATATTAAGTTTGTGCAAAAGTATGTAACAGGGAGAAGGAATCATTTCCGAATATATAAAGTATATATATTCTTGATCAGCATCAACAGCCGAGTCGATATAGCCATGTCCGTCTGTCCGTCTGTCCGTCCGTCCGTCGTCCGTCCGTATGAACAAACAGATCTCGGAGATGGTAAGAGATAGAGGTTTGACATGTATGGGACAAATGCTTCTTATACTTGCAGGCAGATCAAGTTTATTTTCAATTTTTGCCACGCCCCCTTCCGCCCCCGCAATTCGGAAAAAACGTTATATCTCCTACAGTTTTGAAGATAGACGTTTCGTACCTTCTAGAGATAGTTAGTAATTAACAAAATGTATAGATTTGCCGAAGAAATGATAAAGATCGGATCAGCGGTTCTCAAGTTATGAGCAAAAAAGTTCATCTCCCTCGCCCCACCATCTTCCACCCATTCACAACTAACACCACACAAACTTGAGAGAGAGAGAGAGCGAGAGTGAGATATAGAGTGGTAGAGAGAGAGAGAGAGTCTTTGAGATGAGCGCAGCACCAGCATTGCATTCAGCTTCTACTCCAGGTACAGAGTATGTTATAGTCGGGCTTGACCGACTTTCTCACTTGTTTTTTTATGGTTTTCTCCTAAATTTTTTTCTCTTTATATCTGATTTATTTTAGTTTTATTATTATTTTTTTCTTTTGCCTCTATTCTCGTTTTGTTGTTTTCCTCTTCTCTATCTCTACATCATTAAAGTTTTTGGTAGCTCTAATAACGTCTCTGACTACAGTTGGCTGTGAATCGGGGCATAGCTGGCCGGACGGGCAAATAAAACTCCCCCATCGAGTCGGAGTCGTTATTAGTTGTTTTGTAATTTTGTTAGTTTTTCTTTGTTAGGCTTTCTTAAGCCCCATACGGAGTACGACGAAAAATTCGTTTTTTTACAGTATTTCACATAAATAGAAACACTTTCTAACAGCACATGAACATCAAAGCAAAGCCAAGGTGTTTCTAATTATATGAAATACTGTAAAAAAACGAATTTTTCGTCGTACTCCGTATGGGGCTTTAGTCAATAAGGCTTTTTTATAACGTATGTGTAATTGAGTTGACAGCCTTTTTTTGTCGACTAAATAAATAAATAAAAAATAAAATAAAAAGTCAGCCAATGTATTTAAGCAACTGAAGTCGACTCGTAGGTCTTTAAACATATATCCACCCCGTTGCTATTGAAATGGCCTCCAGGTGGTGTTTCCTGGTTAACGATTTGAAATCAGGGACCGTAACGATTATGAGTTCTATTATAAAAATCTATTTTTATACCCGTTACTCGTAGAGTAAAAAGGGTATACTAAAGTCGTGCAAATGTATGTAACAGGCAGAAGGAATCATTTTCGACCATATAAAGTATATATATTCTTGATCAGCATCCACAGCCGAGTCGATATAGACTTGTCCGTCTGTCCGTCCGTCCGTCTGTCTGTATGAACACCTAGATCTCAGAGATGGTAAGAGATAGAGGTTTGACATGTATGGGACAAATGCTTCTTTTATTTACACGCAGATCAAGTTTGTTTCAAATTTTGGCCACGCCCCCTTCCCGCCCCCGCAATTTGGTAAAAACATTATATCTCCTACAGTTTTGGAGATAGACGATTCGTACTTTCTAGGGATAGTTAGGTTTAGCAAAATGAATCGATTTGTCCAGGAAATGATAAAGATCGGATGAACGGTTCTCAAGTTATGAGCAAAAAGTGAAGCAAGCCGCCCCCGCTACCACCCCTCCTACCCTACAAAAAATGTTGCATACTTTTCGGATTGTCACCCTAAGGAACGCAGGAACACTGTTAAACATGTTTTTCATGAGTAACGGGTATATCGAAGTCGGTTAGAGCCGACTTTAACTTACGCTCTCGTTATAAACTGTGGCTGGAACTGAAACTGACAGTCAGTGAAACAAAAGATGGTAACAGCCTAATCTTGTACAATTGCATTAAGAAAAGGGAAGAGGCCTTGATGGGTAACCCCGTTGTAGTTTGCAGCATCTATTTAGATCCGAGAATTAGACGGGTATTGTTGCAAAATTCACCAAGCCTAATTGTTGCTAGAACTTACCTTAAGAAACTCATGCAAAAAATATACAGTTTGGAACTAATTGTAAGTGAATATTCATAAATTTTGTGGTAAACCTTAATGTATAAAGCATTTCCAATTTTTTATACGTCGACTATGGAAGAGACTGCTGAGGTTCAACATCACTCAGCTCTGGACGAGTTCCTCAATTCCATTAAGGTAGTATCGGAGGACTAAGAGCACAATGAAGATCCTAACGAATAAATATAGAAAGCTTATAGCGAAATCGATAGCTACAACCCCAAACCTGTCGATACCCACATGAACTTAAAGGAGTACTGGGAGGGTAAAAAGTTCGACTCTCCGTATTTATACCAGCTGGCAAAAGTGGTACATGCCGTTCCGACAACGCAAGTAAGTGTCGAACGAACTTTTTCTGCCCTCAAATTGGTATTATCGGATCTGAGAGGCAATCTCTCATCGGACTCGCTGAAAAAACTGTTATTTGTAAAGTTAAATAATTTTTAAAAATTTGTTTTTAAAACCGCAATCAAATATACCTTTTATTGAAATCTTTAGTGTGAATCTTATTCAATTTGATCCCTTTACTAGGTACATCCATCAAACTTAATAAAATTCCTTATGCGCTACCCGTAATCGGTGTTTGAGTAATACTTTTGAGCAAAAACAATAAAACTCGGACAATAATCATTATTTTTGATTTCTATTTATATTACTCAAAAAAATGCATTAACCATTGAGCAATAAAATAAAAATCAAAAAATAAAACTCATTGCAGAAATGAATAGATTATCGATAAATAATCTGAGAATGTTTTTGTGACTGGTGCAATAATTATAAGTTTATACTTGAAGCATCAGGAATGTAGTCAAATAAATTAAATTAAATTAAATAATCATATTTTATTATTTTCCATTTTTTTTATACGGGCACTCCAAGTTAATGATTTTTTTGGATAATAAATTTACAAATAATCATTATTTTCGGTCCCTGTTTGAAATACAGTTCTTTTTTTATTGCGAATGCGATTATTCTCCATTTATTTTTGGAATATGTTAACGTAAAGAGTCAGCACAGCCCGGCCTACTAGGATAAATCTCTGTTTGAAAATATGCAAAATTGACTGTTCAGGGATGACACAACCTTTACTGTCTAAAAGTCAAATTTAGGGTTTGAATAGTATAAAAACGGCAGCAGCTTTATCGTTTCTCTCATCTCAATCCAACCTAAGCCATCACATTTCGGGCAGTAATCTGTATGCATTTACACATGTTGCAGGAAAATTTTATGTTTGCTTAGCTTTTGTTTGCAATAACACTAGTTTACAAAAATAAAAAAAAAAAATGACCCATTTCAGCTGAAAATTTTTCTTAGTATAGTTTGGAATGGTGATCTAAAAAATCGATTTCAAAAATTTTTCTGGCTCCGTTTTTGAAATATTATTTTTAAATTTTTTGGTAGGTACTCTACTTTAAGCCATATCCGTCTAATTTGGTCATAAAATAAGTATGGAGCTGCCAATAATTGGTGGAGCATTGTTTTTAAATCGGTTCGTAGTTTGAATTTAACAACCAAGATATTTCAAAAAATCGATTTTTGCTCGAAAACCAAATCTTTTAAACGACTAGAAAAATAAAAAAATACAAAAATTTTTTTATTTTTTCTACTAAGAATCGCACTCGAAAATAAGGTATTGTGAGGAAAACTGTACTTGAAAATTGGTAAGACTAACGTCAAATTTAGTATATTGTGTGTTTTCAAAAATTAACATTGTACTTTTCTCGTTTTTGGTCAAAGTATAAAGTGAACGAAAGCCGAACAAAAATAAAAATTAAAAACGGAACAAAATCAAGCAAACAAAATTTATTTTAAAATATTCAAATACACTTTTTTGCACTATTGACGCTCTGTGTTTGTTCACAGATTTTGATCATCGTGTCTGTTTTTCTTCGTAGAAGTGCGGTTCTTATGTAGAAAATAAAATAATTTTTATTTTTTATATTTTTCCAGGCGACCAAATATCACAAAAATCGATTTTTTCTTTTGATGTATGAACCGATTTAAAAACAATACCGCCAATACCTTTATCTACCTACTGACATTATCTTAAATGAGCCAATAAAAAAACATATTTCACGGCGATTTTTGAAATGTTTTTACACCCCACATTTCTAGAATGGTCTTTTGCGTAAACTAGTGTAATTGGAGCTTACCACAACAATAATTGTTTCAAAAGTTTGACGTATTTCGTGCTCTTGAACCACTTTTCTATAGTTTGGCACTTAAGCGGCTTTTCCACGAACTTGGCAGCATTTGCATGCAAATCAAGCTGGAGGATGGTACAATTTGGCCACAATCTTTTGCTAAGTAGCTTACAATTATTTATTAATGTTGGCATTTGACTAGTCTTAGCGTGCTTGTGACAGTTGTTGCGGCTTATCGGCAAAGGCCAAAAACAGAGCTCGCAGCGGTCGGCGAGTTAAAATGCTTTTACAACTCGCTAAAGGAATTGGCATTGTTTAGTCAAAGTCCTTATTGGGCTCCTTATTATAAATTTCATATTGGTTAACATCAAATGATCAAAACAAAGCCAACAAAAATATTGAGGAAGCAATTTAAATAGAAAACATATCTAGTTATACTCCTCCTTCTCAGCTGGCACTCCTGCAACCATTTTCAATACTACATATTTTCAAGCACAACACCGACCCACTCCCATCTGCACATGACAAGCTGAACATGAGCTCTGGATCTGGCTGTGGCGCAGTGGCAATTGCAATTATATAGCAAACTGTGTTTGGCGTTAGAATCACCGCAGGGCCACTCCAAGCTCCACGGAGTACTTCTGGGTAGTTGCTCTTGCTTCTTGTTTGTTTTTTTCTGTTTGAATGACATGCATGAAGTGTTTATTGCATTTCGTGAGTGCCCCATCAAGCTGTGCCAATATCTAATAACTTGCAAATATTGTTAACAACACGGTAACAGCATTATAAGCCTCCATTCAATTAAAGCAACTAAGCAGAATTTGCGAAGCAAAAACTTTAACAATTTTGCAGTTCAAGTCTGCATGAAATCAATTGAAGCGTGAATTTGATTTAATTCACAAAACTTCGAGGCACATCGATGGGGCGGGAGCGGGAGCCGGAGAGGCGGGCAATGGGTGACTGGTCGCAAATTCTGGCGACTTGGCATAAACTAACTTCCGTTGCAATGGTAGCAACTGCAGCTGATGAATAAAACATGCATTTATGCGACAGTGAACGGGCAGGGCAGGGTCAGAGCGACTAAAGACGATGGAAATTTCGACATTCTGTCATCCAACTGTAAACTCGAAGTCTGTCCCCAATGGCAGTTTGAGTAAATTATAGAGAAAAGAATTTGGTAATTCTTAAAATTAAGACAGTTTAGACGGGGAATTTTTCAAAGCCAAAAACTGCTGCCACCTGTCAACTGCAACTGGGTGAATTTACAATATTACATATCGCTCACTTACTTCAATACTGGCATAACTCAAAATAATCCATTTTGAGAAAAACCCGATTGAAGTTCTCAATGGATTTAACCTAAAAAAATGGTTCTTTTAGTTTCAACTTAATTAAGTAAAGTATTATAAATTTAGGATGCTTATTAATAAAACTTGAAAATATGATGTTTTAACTGAAAGACGAAGTATGTTTGGTCAATATCGACAGCAGGACAACTGAGATATGGCGGTTCTTGCATCAACACGAAAATGAACCTGGGAAATGATATTGCGACATATTCTCATTTCACATGGAAAGTAGAAGAGATAGCAATACGAAAATTTTTGCAGTAAATAGTACAGAAGAGCGCGCACATTTCTGCATCATTAAGTCAAAAATCGTATTTTTTGAGTTATGCCAGTATTGAAGTAAGTGAGCGATATGTTCATAAATACTAATGTGCCTGGTACGCTAGCAGACGTATCAATAGCTCCCTTGCGGTGGTAATTATAAGTTCTTTTGGAGTGTTAGTGCTCCACGAAGTGGGTTACGCCTAATATTTATCCCAAATGTTCGAAGGGTTTTAAAAGTTTGCGCAAATGTATGGAGCCGGCAAAAGGACACGTATCTGTGTATATCCTCTACTCGTAGAGTAAAATATTCTAAAGTGTTGCAAGTGTACGGACAGAAGGAATCATTTCCGACCATACAAAGTATAGCCTACTGTCATCAAATTAAAAGGCGAATCTGAAATGTAAATATTTAAATGAAAGATTTTATGAACCTGAGCAAAAAAAATCCAATATGGGTTCGGTTGAAAAATTATAAAAATATTTTTAGATGCTATAATTTAAGAACTTTGCCATTTTCCATGAAATTATGGAAATCGACTTATTTTAAATTTTCCCTGGTATATAAAAAAATTTATAATAAAAAGAAAAAGTTTTCTTGAAAAATTTTTTTCGTGAATAACTTTGGTGTTTTTGCTCAGATCTCATTGTGCGATACAGTTGTTAACATTTAATTACAGAATTTTCGAGCGCCTAGAAAATTTGGTTTGGTCCTTTAGGACGGGATGACGGGGAACTCGAAGCTGTCTACAAGATAAAACCACAAAATTTCTTAAAATCTTCCACGCGGACAAAGTTGCGGCGGGTTTAGCTAGTTTATTATAACTGAAAATACAAATGGTCTTACATATTTAATACTAATGACAGTTTTGCCGTTGTTTAACGGATCCGTCGTTGACGTGGACAGACAGGTTGCCACTTTGGAGATCTTTGAAGATGTCAATCCAACCGATGGCATAGATACCGTTACGATGCACTGTGGGGCCTTTTGTCTTTTACACTTCAAAAATCATATCTTTTGATCCTAAAAAGTTTTTTTTTTATTATACCCTGTACCCATTGAAAATGGGAAAAAGGGGATCATGAAGTTGTGCAAATATATGTAACAGGTAGAAGGAAGCATTTCCGACCCTATAAAGTATATATATTCTTGATGAGCATCAACAGCCGATTCGAATTAGCCATGTCCGTCTGTCCGTCCGTCCGTCGTCCGTCCGTCCGTCCGTATGAACAAACAGATCTTGGAGATGGTAAAAGATAGAGGTTTGACATGTATGGGACAAATGTTTCTTATAGCTGCAGGCAGATCAAGTTTATTTTCAATTTTTGCCACGCCCCCTCCCGCCCCCGCAATTCGGAAAAACGTTATATCTGCTACAGTTTTGAAGATAGACGTTTCGTACCTTCTAGAGATAGTTGGTAATTAGTATGTAATCAAAATGTATCGATTTGCCGAAGAAATGATAAAGATCGGATGAGCGGTTCTCAAGTTATGGGTAAAAATGATAAATAGCCGAGTTAAAAAAGTGTTGCATACTTTTCATATGTTCACCCTAAGGAACGCAGGAACACTGTTAAACATGTTTTTTCATGAGCAACGGGTATATCGAAGTCGGTTAGAGCCGACTTTAACTTGCGCTCTCGTTCTTTCTATTGTATGTATACCATTATATAATTATTATACAAACAGTACAAATAATATGGATTTGAAAAAAAATAATAGATTTAATGTAAATAAAGAGCAAAAATAAGCAAAACAAAATATTATTTTGCCGAAGAAATGATAAAGATCGGATGAGCAGTTCTCAAGTTATGAGCAAAAAAGTACATCTCCCTCGCCCTCCCACCCATTCACAACTAACACCACACAATCTTAGAGAGAGAGAGAGCAAAAGAGAGACAGAAAAAGAGAGAGAGACTTTGAGATGAGCGCAGCACCATTGCATTCAGCTTCTACTCCGAGTACAGAGTATGTTATAGTCGGGCTTGACCGACTTTCTCACTTGTTACTCTACGAGTAACGGGTAAAAAAAAAAAAATATATATATTAGACTGGCCTTTATATTAACTTTTTTTTTTGATTTCAAAATACCGGGCGGAAAAGGGTTCGTTTTGGTCCCAATAGAAATGAAAAAAAGTTTGGCAGCGATCGCACTTCATTTTGTGGACGCGCGTTCGGCCTCAAAATCGAAAATTTGAAATGTATGGGAAATGAGGGGGATGAGATTCGAATTTAATTTCTAAAAATTCCAAAAAAAATTTGTGTTAATTCTTTTACATCCTTTTGGGGGAATATCATAGCAACATTTTAAATATAAATGTGTCTTATTTTGAGAGTCAGCCTGGCCAGAAAAATGATAAAGCTCGGATGAGCGGTTCTCAAGTTATGACCAAAAATAAATTCCCGCCTCCCCCACCCCCTCCCACGCGCTCACAACCAACACCGCATTTTTATTCAACAACGTGTGAGTGAAAGAGAGAGGGAGAGAGAGAGAAACTTAGAGATGAGCGCAGCAGAAACGTTGCATTCAGCTCCTGCTCTTGGTACAGAGTATGACATAGTCGAGCTTGACCGACTTTCTCACTTGTTTTTTATATTTTTTTATGTTTTTTTTTTAGATAAAATAATATATACGAGATATGCTCTAAATATCCGACATTTACATTTAAAATGTTGCTATGATATTCTTCTAAAAGAATATAAAGAGAAATAACACCATTATTTTCTATTAAAAATTTTAGATATTAAGCCCAAAACTCACCCCAAATATCGCGCATATATTTCAAATATTCGATTTTGAGGGCGAGTGCGCTTCCACCAACTGAAGTCCGATCGCTGCCAAACTTTTTATTTTATCTATTGGGATTAAAACGAAACTTCTTCCGCCCAGGCAAGAGCAAAAATCATAGTCTCGCATAAATTAATTTATCATTAAAAAAAAAAAACCCCAAAAAAATGAGAAAAATTTGAGTTCTAATATGATTTTGACCAAGTTTTCTCTTGAAAAATCCAACAAAAATATTTAAAATATTGCTTTGATATTCCGCAAAAAGTATTTAAAGAGAATTAACACTTTAAAAAAAATTTGAAAATTTTAGAGATTAAATCCGAAATTAATCTCAGAAAAAAATTTTTTTTATTGAAAAATGTACCGATTTGATATGACTCTGACCAAGTTTACGCTCGAAATATCCAACAAAAATATGTAAAATGTTGCTATGGTATTCCGCTTAAAGGATTTAAAGAGCAAAATCCCAAAAATTTTTTTTTTTAATTTTGCAGATTTAATCCGTATCTCATCCCATATATTGGTAGCATATTTAAAATTTTTGGTTTTTAGGGCGAGAGCGCGTCCACTAAATATTGTCCGATCGCAGCCAAACTTTTTATTATATCTTTTGGGACCAAAACGATAGTTTTGCCGCCCGGGCAAAAGCAAAAATCAAAATCTCATATGTATTAAAAATTTTTTGAAAAAAATACCAAAAAAAATTTGAAAAATTGACACTTTTGATATGATTCTGGTCAGACTGACTCTCAAAATAAGTCACATTTATATTTAAAATGTTGCTATGATATTCCCCTAAAAGGATGTAAAAAGAATTAACACATAAAAATTTTTTTGGAATTTTTAGAAATTAAATTCGAATTTCATCCCCCTTATTTCCCATACTTTTCAAATTTTCGATTTTGAGGGCGAACGCGCGTCCACTAAATGAAGTCCGATCGCTGCCAAACTTTTTTTCATATCTATTGGGACCAAAACGAACCCTTTTCCGCCCGGTATTTTGAAATCTATTTTTAAGGGCCAGTCTAATATATAAAGAAATATATAAAATATATAATATATATAGAAAAATATATTTCTTGTCAATTGTAGGTAAATTTTTTGATGATTTTATTATCAGTAAAATTTTTTATGACTGTTTTAAATTCTCTTCAAAATAATCATTAATATTGGGATTAATAACTAATAAATAGAACATTTTGGGGTTAAAACTATATGATATAAGAGAATTTGATGGTGCCGCCAGCATGTTAAAAAGGTCTTCATTTTGTCCTACTCGAAAAATCTGTTATGTATTCGTTTATCTAAACTTTGTATAGTCTTTGTTTTTTGCATTCCTGTTTTACTTCCGATAACTCCCCGATTGTTATGCACTCTATTAGATTTTTAGCGAATATCTTGTGATCTGTGGGAGTTAGTTTTTTATCAGGATAAATTAAACTTAGAAGTTGCGCTGTCTTAGAGGCATAATCAGACAATTTGGATCCGCCTTTTTATACGCTTGCAAAGGGTATTATAATTTTGCAGAGAAGTTTGCAGCGCATAGAAATATTTATTTCCGACCCTATAAACTTATATATTCTTGATCAGGGCGACGAGCTGAGTCGATTGAGCTTTGTCCGTCCGTCTGTCTGTCCGTCAGTCTGTTTCTGCGCAAACTAGTCTCTCAGTTTCAAAACTATCGAGCTGAAACTTTGCACAGAGTCTTCTTTTTACTGCACACTGCTAATATATCGGAACCGACCGGAACGGATGACTATATCTTATAGCTGCCATAGGAACTATCGGTCGAAAAGTGGTTTTTATTTAGAAAAATTGTTTGTTTTAATGCTGACGTTCGTAAACTCTGATGTATTAAGCATTTGCAAGGGTATACACACTTCGGCCTTCTCGTTTGTTTCAAATTTTGGCCACGCCCACTTCCGCCCCCACAATAGAAAATGTTGAATAACTCCTACATTTTTTAAGATATCGGGTTCAAACTTATAACTTAAATTTATATTAGCAATAACTATAATCCCTGTAATTAACAGCAAGATCGTATAAAATATAGCGGAGTTAAAAAAATTGTGCATACTTTTTGGTTTTTCACCCTCAAGAACGCAGGAACACTGTTAAATATGTTTTCCATGAGTAAGGCTAAGTTCACACAGTCAAATTAATTTACACAAACTGTCATGGCAGAGTTTGACTGATTCGAGTTCGAATTTGTCAGGGGGTTCACACACACGTCAAATAAATTTTAATCGAAATTTGTCGAAGCTTCGGAAGTTTCGATTGAATTTGGCTTAGTGTTCTCACTTGGAAATTTGGTGTGCGTCAAATTTGTGTTTTACAAAAACTATTGTGGAATGTCGATAGCCGCAGTCAAATTATCGGCTTTCAAAAACAAAGGCATTCCAAATTGCTGGGTGCTTTTCCACCAGAGATATCAATTTCAAGGTGTCCTCTTCGTTTAAGGGTCTGGACACTGCGTGCTTGCTTTGCCGGAGGCTCGTCGTAAAGTACTATTAAAAATGATTCGGCCATCCGATCAAAGACATGTATTAAATTGAAGTCAAATTCTTGTTTATTATTTATGTACTTACGGGGGTACAGATGTCGACTCAAACTTAACTTGAAAGATGTTTTTTGTTCCGCTTGTTCTTCCTCCAAACGTCAAGCATTTATCTGCGGCAAAATACGACTTTGCCTGCAATGATTCAATTTCTTTTGCAATGGCTCAAATATGCGCAAAAACTGTTAATACTACCTCGTTGTACACATGTGGAACATTAATTCGATGTTTACAACTAGAGTTAATTGGGTCTTATTTACTACTTTTGCTCCACAATACACAATCAATTTTAGGTTAGGTCGTACTAAAAAGACACCATAACAACAGCACAATTACAAAACAAAAGCACACATACAGTTTTCTTTACAATATTTTCCCAAATCCTTGATCTTCGTTTTCCATGTTTGACCCAAGCTGTACGTAAAGATTTGGAAGAACGCCACACCACGTGGCAAGCATTTGAGAGACAGCTGACTTTGCAACCCTGTAGTAGCCAGAGGGACGATAAAAATATTTAATATAAAAAAATAATTTAATATAATAATACTAACTGATGTATTTAGAATCAAAAAATACTTAAGATGTTAAAAAAAATACTTTTATTTTTATTTTTAAAGCAGTGCTGCCCAAACTCACACTAACAAGATTGGCGCATGTGTTTAACGAAGTAGACATCATTCCAGTGCACAGTGGGCCGAATTGCCAAATAATTGGCATAGTTGTTTTCTACATGAAAACGGACTTATTTCATCGAATTCCGAGTATTCCGAGTCATGGTCAAAATTTGAAAATGATCATTATTTGGAATAATATTATGGGGTGATTCTAAAAGCTCAATTACATCTTGTGGAGTGATTTGTTGTTTATCTCGAGCTGCCCTTTTCTAAATACATATACTTGAGATAAGGGGATCTAGAGAGTCCATAGATCTTTGGAATACATCCATCATGTTATTAATCCGTGAACTTTGTCGAGCGTGCATTCGCCTATCTTGCTTGTAAAACTTGTTTCGCGCTTCTGACGCATTTTCGGCAAGACAGTCTACCGGTACCACTGATGCAGCTATTATCTGTTGTAGAGTTGGTGACATCGGATACCATGGGTAATGCAACATGAATGATCTAATGGTCTTATCTGAGGATTCTTGAAATTTTAGAGCTTTGATTGCAAATTCGCAGTTAATAGCTATAAGAATAGTATACAGACTCTCAAGCAACTCGAAGTTGAAAAATAGAGATAAGCTAACTTCGGCTCGCCCGAAGTTTATATACCCTTGGAGATTGAGATATGAAAGATTTTTTTCGGACCTATCTTTTGTATGGCAGCTATACTTTATAGTTGTCCGATTTTGACAAGTCTTGGTGAAATTATGTGAAATCATTAAAAAGTTATAAATACGAGCGTTGGGAGCGATAGCACTGGAAACAAAAAAGTTTTTCTCGCTAAAACTAGTTTTTCAACCGATCGTTCCTATGGCAGCTATATGCTATAGTCATCCGATCCGGCCGGTTCCGACAATCTGCAGCGTATTTGTACCAAAAGACTTCGTGCAAAGTTTGGTTAAGATAGCTTTAAGACTGACGGAGGAGATAGCATAGTAACAGACGGACGGACAGACGGACATGGCTATATGAACTCAGCTTTTTATACCCTGTACCCATTGAAAATGGGTAAAAGGGGATCATGAAGTTGTGCAAATGTATGTAACAGGGAGAAGGAAACATTTCCGACCCTATAAAGTATATATATTCTTGATCAGCATCAACAGCCGAGTCGATTTAGCCATGTCCGTCTGTCCGTCCGTCCGTCTGTCCGTATGAACGCGTCGATCTCCGAGACTATAAGAGATAGAGATACAAATTTTTGCATGTACATAGGTATAGGCCGTACGCAGATCAAGTTTGTTTCAGATTTGCAAAATTTCCCCCTCCCCCCTTAAACCGCAAAAAACTGTCAGAGCCACAATTTTAAAGTTACAACATCGTCGCTTAATATATATTATCTTAGGCCTATATTCTATCTATTCTGAAAAGCACATTGAGATCTGAGCAAAAACACAGAAGTTATTCACGAAACAATTTTTGCACCCCCCTCCCCACACGCTTTGCTTATTACGCATTACGTTTGCTGCTTGCGCCCGCGTGTGTGAGGGCGCGTTTGTGTGTATGTGTGCGTGTGTGTTTGTTTGTGTATGTGTGTGTTTGTCAATTGTACAGGGTATTTTGAAGTCGAGCTAACTCGACTGCAATGGTCTTACTTGTTTTTATATGTATATGCTTTTTTGCTTGCAATCATTTCTAAATTGTCCCTTTCGTTTCTTACTTGCCATTTTTTAAACCCTTTTCTATATGAGATTTTAAGCAGCAGTTCAAAAACACGTATCCAAGCATGAAGTGGACTTATTCCAAATTGAAGATGTCCAGGGTTCGGCTTAAAAGAATTTATATCGTTAGTTTCCATAAATTGTTTTAGGCCTGCACCACAGATTAAACATAATTGGCAAGATTTCGTACCCGTTAAAACGTCTAAAACTTTCCCATCCATAAGGGTAATTTGAAACCGTGATCTTTCTTTCATTTGAAATTGTTACTACACAAGGGGTCCAGATTTTGATTTGTGTTTTCAAATAGTTTTTTTTTTCGGCAAAAATATGATCTTTTGTTTCATTGGCGAATTCCATTTTGAGGGGTCCCTTCATCTATAAGCTTCAGGGATATAACGGTAGTAACAAAGTCTGATCAACAGTGTCTGGTTCGTTCGTTTCAAATCTTTTTATACTCTGTACCGAAGGTACATAGAGTATATTAAGTTTGTGCAAAAGTATGTAACAGGGAGAAGGAATCATTTCCGACTATATAAAGTATATATATTCTTGATCAGCATCAACAGCCGAGTCGATATAGCCATGTCCGGCTGTCCGTCTGTCTGTCTGTCCGTCCGTCTGTCCGTCCGTCCGTATAAACAAACAGATCTCGGAGATGGTAAGAGATAGAGGTTTGACATGTATGGGACCAATGTTTCTTATAGCTGCAGGCAGATCAAGTTTATTTTCAATTTTTGCCACGCCCCCTTCTGCCACCGCAATTCGGAAAAAATATATCTCCTACAGTTTTGAAGATAGACGTTTCGTACCTTCGTAATGTATCGATTTGCCGAAGAAATGATAAAGATTGGATGAGCAGTTCTCATGTTATGAGCAAAAAAGTACATCTCCCTCGCCCAACCCCCTCCCACCCATTCACAACTAACACCACACAATCTTAGAGAGAGAGAGAGAGCGAGAGTAGAGAGAGAGAGAGAGAGAAAAAGAGAGAGAGACTTTGAGATGAGCGCAGCACCATTGCATTCAGCTTCTACTCCGAGTACAGAGTATGTTATAGTCGGGCTTGACCGACTTTCTCACTTGTTTATACATGTAAGGTGGCAACTCTCAAGAGGACTGCCAACCTATCGCAGTTGGTACGGTGGCGTCAGGCCGAACGCAGGAGTCGTTTGCTGGTACTCAAAGTCGTCGGTTGTTCGCTGTCAGTTGAAGTCGTCCGTCGCAGTTGCAGCCTTTAAGCGTCGAGTCAATTGAATTTGTTATAATTTAAGTTCATTTCACTTTTGTTCAGAAACTGTATCTGGTACATAATCATTATCATTATTTATAATAAACTTGGATCACATCCGATCCTACATTTGGGGGCTCGTCTTGTCCTGAACATTGGTAAAAGTGAAAGTTGGCTCGTCGAACAGTTGTGCGCGCATCGGCTCGCTCATGTCGTGAAAAATAAAGTTGATCGCTGACCATAAAGTTGTCTGTGCTGTAAAGGCTGTTGTTCATTTCTAAATGTGAGAAGTTGAGCAGTTGAAAAGTTGAACAGTTGAAAAGTTGATAAGTTGAATTGCAATATTCAGCCCAAAAAAGCCAGAAAAAAGTTGTACAGTCGTGTTAAATTCAGTCGATAGAGTTGGGAAAGTGCGTTGTGAAATTCTGAATTCCTGCGAACGAAGAGAAGCTGTCCAAAAAGACGATCGCGGTTTAAATTGTGTTGTGAAATAACTTAAGACAGATCAGTGCAAAAGAGACGCCAACAGCCGAACAGACGTCGCCAATGCAGACGACAAAACAGACGCCGACAGAGAAATACAGGAGAGGAAAAACGACGAAATGCTGTCAGAGAACAGTAAAGCCGCAGGTGCAGAGTGCACCACTGACGTCAGTGCCCAATTACAACAACTTATTCAGTTGTTTGCACTAAAAATTTAAGTTGACGAACGCAAAGACAGTCGGGTTAAAATTTCTGTGGACAATTTCGAGAAAGTTGTAGGTGACTTTGATGGTTATTCCATACCAGTTGACACATGGTTTGACATTTTTGAGCAGAACGCTAAAGCATATGAACTGACCGAGAAGCAGAAATACGTACAAGCGAGAGGCAAAATGTGTGGTGCTGCCAGACTGTTTCTAGAATTTAAATGTGTGAGTGACTATGATGGCCTGAAAGAAAAGTTGACCGAGGAGTTTGAGTGTAACTGGAATAGTGCAGACATTCATTAACAATTGCGCGAAAGAAAGAAGAAAAAGTCGAAGACATTTCATGCATATATGCTGCACATGAAGAAGCTAGCAAGTGTCGGAAATATTGAAGCCGTATTGCGTCATATTGCAAATGGCCTACAAATCAAAGCTGAATTTAAATGTGCTATGTATCGTTGCCACTCATATAAAGAACTACGAGACGAATATGAAGTGTATGAACTGGTTCAAGAGAGCGAGAAAAAGAGCAACGAGAAAAATACAGTGGCCAACACAAGTAAACAGCCGGCAGTGGATAAACGAAAGGAATTTAGTTTTAATTGTGGCTCCTCAGAGCACAAAAGAAAAGACTGTAGAGCGGAAACAAAACGTTTTCACTGCAATGAAAATGGACACATTTCTCGTGATTGTAAGAAAAAAGTTGATAAAGTGCGCGTAATTTCGGATAACAGTCGCAAAAACAATTATGATTAATGATGTTAGTGTCGAATGCCTCGTGGACACAGGTTCAGGTGTGACAATTCTCAAAAAGTGTGTGCTAAACAAGTTGAACAATATTGAGTTGTGTCAAAATACAACTACATTGCGTGGTTTGGGCAATGCAAGCACAAAGCCGATTGGATTTTTTAATGCACGTGTTAATGTTGATCAGTTGCAAACAGAGCACAAATTTTTGGTGGTTGCCAATCACCAAATGGACTGCAAGGCTCTTTTGGGTTACGACTTCATTAAAAAATTTAGATTTACTGCCGATTTAAATGGGTTATCATTTTAAAACCTCGAAGAAGAACCAAAATCCACAGATGAGTATCCCATTGAGGTGTATAATGTGTTTCAAGATTCCAATCCCATTACAGCTCCACCTCAATATCAGAAGAGTGTCGAGCAGTTGATTGAAAGCTGTTATCAGTCGTCCGTAGAACATCTTGAATGTCCGATCGAGCTGAAGATTGTTCCCGATGGAGTTGTGAAGCCATTTCACCACTCACCAAGCCGCCTATCAGCAGATGAAGCCGAAGCCGATAAAAAGCAAGTTGAACAGTGGCTCGACGAAGGAATTGTGAGAAAATCATCTTCGCACGTTGCCAGCAGAGTCGTTGAGATCATAAAGAAAGACTATACAGCATTACAGCAGCGTATAAGTTTCCTGGGTCATTTCATTGAGGATGGGAAAATTTGGCCTGGATCTGAGAAGTCATCAGCAGTCAGCCGTTTTGGAAAGCCAAAAAACATAAAAGCTGTTCAATCGTTTCTTGGTCTGACGGGATTTTTTCGAAAATTTATGCCGTGTTATGCGCAAGTTGCACGTCCTCTAACAAATCTCTTGAAGAAGGATGTCGAATTCAAAATTGGACCTGAAAAAATGCAGTCGATACAAGAGTTGAAAAGTTTGCTGACAAGAGAGCCGGTTCTACACATATACGCAAGAGATGCACCTACAGAAGTTCATACTGACGCATCTAAGGAGGGCTTTGGAGCTATGTTGCTGCAGATGTTTGATGGAAAGCTCCACCCGGTATATTTCTGGAGCAAGAAAACGTCGCCAGCTGAAGAGAAGCAACACAGTTTTATTTTGGAGGTGAAGGCTGCTTATCTGTCGCTAAAGAAGTTCCGCCACTATCTTCTTGGCATTCGATTTAAGTTGGTCACAGACTGTATTGCCTTTAAGCAGACTGCAAGCAAACACGAAGTTCCAAGGGAAGTAGCACAGTGGGTGCTTTATCTACAGGACTTCACTTTTGATATGGAGCACCGACCAGGCGTAAAGATGAGACATGTTGACCCTTAAGCCGGTACCCACAAAATGTGTTTTTGGTTGCAAACGAGTTGACGGCTCGTTTGAGGAAGGCGCAGCTGAATGATGATCATATCAAAGCGATCATTAAAATCCTTCAAGATGTTCCATATGAAAACTTCAAGCTGAAAGGTGGACTGCTGTTTAAAGAGGTTGACGGCAGCGAACTGTTGGTCGTACCGAAGCTGATGGAAATAGAGGTGATCAAGAATGCTCACGAAACGGGACACTTCGCCGTGCAAAAGACGATGCACAGTATCCGGCAGCAGTTTTACATTCCACATCTGGAGGCGAAGGTATCAGGGTTTATTGCTAATTGTATTCTCTGTATAATTCACAGCAAAACGTTGGGCAAGCAAGAAGGCTTCTTGCAATCCATAGATAAAGGAGATGTGCCACTTCATACGCTGCACATCGACCATCTGGGGCCATGCCACTTCAAAGCAGTACAAATTCATCCTGGCTGAGGTCGATGCTTTTTCCAAGTTCGTATGGCTGTTCCCAACGAAGTCAACGGGTCAAGAGGAGGTGGTTACGAATCTGAGAGAGTGGGCAGGCGTGTTTGGTTTTCCAAGGCGAATTGTGAGCGACAGAGGCGTTGCCTTTACTTCCAATGCGTTTGCAGAGTTCTTAAGCGCAAACATGGTAGAGCACGTTAGGACAACGACAGGTGTGGCCAGAGGAAATGGGCAGGTCGAGCGGGTGAACCGCTCTATCCTTTCCATTATTGCAAAGCTGTCAGCAGAGGAACCTGCCAAATGGTTTAAGCATGTGCCTGATGTCCAGAGGGCCATAAATGCGCATGTGCACATGTCGACCAAGACATCCCCGTTCGAGATCATGTTTGGTACAAAGATGTTTAAAAAAGCCGATGAACGAGTTCTAGAGTTGCTGAATGAAGAGCTGGTAGAAAAGTTTAACGATGAGCGCGAACTTTTGCGGGTTGAAGCCAAACGCAATATACAGAAGGCGCAGCAGGCCTATAAGAATAATTTTGATACGAAACGTCGTCCTGAACATGGATACAAGGTGGGCGACCTAGTTGCCATTAAGCGTACTCAATTCGTTGCAGGTCGAAAGTTGGCAAGCGAATTCTTGGGTCCGTACGAGATCGTAAAGGTCAAACGCAGCGGCCGATACGATGTGGAAAAAGCAGCCACAAACGTCGAAGGACCAAACGTCCCAGCAACCAGCTGTGATAACATTAAGTTGTGGAAGTTTGTTGCGGAAAACGAAGATTTGCTTTCATCATAATTTAAGTTCATTTCACTTTTGTTCAGAAACATTCCAACATATTTGTAGGATGTTCCTATTTCACATCGTCCCACTTAAAAAGTAGTCGTTACTATTCAGTGCACCACTAAAAATTTGACACTACTTAAAAAGTGGTCGTTACTTTTCAGTTCACCACTAAAAGTTTGACAATCATCTAAAATAAGCGAAAAAAATTCAGATTGATTCAAGAAAAATTCAAAGGGAATTCCAATGTCGGGCAACAAGAAAAGTAAGTAGTTATCGTCTTTGGATACTGCATTGGTATAATATTTATTTTTTAATTTGCAGCTGCAAAGAATGGAAGATCGAGCCGTCTTAACTGGGGCTCCGAAATGGATTCTCTATTGATAGAATTGTGGCAGGAGCACATAGTGGATTTAAGAGGTCCGCGAAAAAACTCGCACGTGTATATGGAGATGGCTACATCAATGGAACAATTCGGTTTCATAGGCGGCTGGACAGATATTCGCACTAAAATTGACAATCTCAAAAAAAGATATAGGTAAAGTTGACATCTTGAGAAGAAGGTAGAGCGTGATTTTATGTTCACTTTGCAGACAGGAGAAGCAAAAAACACTAGTTTACAGCCAAAAAGACCCATTTCTACTGAAAATTTTTTTTAGTGTAGTTTGGAATGGTGATCTCAAAAATCAATTTAAAAAATTTTTTCATGGCTCCGTTTTTGAAATATAATTTTTTTTTATTTTTTGGTAGGGGCACTTACATTTTAAGCCATATCTCACTTTATAATTGTCAGATAGAGTCAAGCAAGATAAGAATCGAAAGGTTATTTCGCTGCCGGTAATCGAGTAGAACATTGTTTTTAAATCGGTCCATTAGTTTGACTACAATATCCAAAAATATTTCGAAAAAATCGATTTTTTGCTCGAAAATTCATTTTTGGTCGCCTGGAAAAAATATAAAAAAATCCGAAAAAATTATTTTTATTTTTTCTACATAAGAACTGCACTTCTACAAAGAAAAACAGATATCGATGATCAAAATCTGTGAACAAACACAGGAGCTGTAAGCAATTTAGTGCAAAAAAATGTGATATTTTCTTGAATATTTTAAAATAAATTTTCGTTTGCTTCGACTTTTGTTCCGTTTTTAATTTTTATTTTGGTTCTGGCTTTTCGTTCTCTTTATAATTTGACCAAAAAACGAAGAAAAGTACAATGTTAATTTTTTAAAACACACAATATACTCAAATTTGACTGTTAGTTCCTCTACTCAATTTGATCCATCTACGGTACGTGTTACACGGTTTTCCTCACCAATACCTTATTTTCTTCGTAAAAGTGCGATTCTTAAGTAGAAAAAATAAAAATAATTTTTTGGTATTTTTTTATATTTTTTCTAGTCCTTTAAAAATCGATTTTTTTGAAATATTCTTGGTTGTTGAATTCAAACTACTGAACCGATTTAAAAACAATGATCCACGCAATTATTGGCAGCTCCATTACCTTTCGATTTATTTCTTACTTGACTCTATCTGACAATTATGAACTGAGATATGGCTTAAAATGTAAGGGTACCTACCAAAAAAATTAAAAAAATTAATATTTCAAAAACGGAGCCATGAAAAAATTTTTGAAATCGATTTTTTAGATCACCATTCCAAACTATACTAAGAAAAATTTTCAGCTGAAATGGGTCATTTTTTTTTTATTTTTGTAAACTAGTGAAATTGGTCCAAGTGGTGGCACTTCGTCAAATTGGAAAAATTATGACAAGATTAATGAAATTTTGGGATCTTTCCGAATGGACAATTTTCAAGAGCAGTCCTTGGATAACTACAGTATGTAGTACTTTTATGAGTATAATAATTATACTAATATAATCGTGAGTGACCCTACTAAGAAGCAGATAAGCAAGACCAGAGCTCTGCAGAAAACCTTTAAAACTTTAAGTCCAGATAAGAGATCAAAGTCGGTGTGGCGGCAGAGCAAACCAAGCTAACAGCGCGGGACTCGAGTTCGATGGAAAACTGACCACAGTGAGCTTTATTTTAAAACAACTCAAAAACTTCATAATTGTTTGGCCACAGCAGTCTCAGGCGGCAACAAAAACAAAAAGTTAACAAAAAGAAAGAGGAAGAATACAAGCTCACCAAAAGCTCAGTTAAAGCGACACCTACACCTGATCGTGACACCGAAAGCTCTGCTAAAATAAAAGGGTAAAGCATACTTCTAGGCGGTTTTATAATGGGCCTGGGCAGATCACCTGTAAAGACCAGTGATTCTAGCGAGCAATTGAATCCAACAACTCCGCGGACATCTGGAGCTGCTCCACTAGCAACAGGAGAGTCGGTGGCCAAGAGGTCTCGAATGGAAAGTAATGACGGACTGTCGCTAGCTGATATATTGAATGCAGTGCATGCCATTGATTCGGGTATCAACAGGCGCATGGAAAAGCTGGCAACTAAGGAGGACATTCTTAGTCTGAGAGAAGAAATTTGCTTAAATGTGGGTGAGCTCAAAGCAGAAAATGAACTGCTCAGAAAGGAAATAGATCAATTAAAAAAAGATAGAGAGCAAGATAGGAGAGAGCTGAACCGCTTAATAATCGACAGCAAAAAGAAAAGCCTTATGGTAAAAGGTCTACCATTTGGAGAATCCCCGGTTATCGAGTTCCATAAGCTATGCAAAAACACTTTAGATGTGCCACAAGTAAGGGCAAAAACTGTGAAGCAAATTTATAGCAGAAATAGCAAGATGGGTGTGATTGCTGAGTTGGAATCAGAAGATATGGTAGGAAAGGTGTTTTAAAACACAAGGAAGCTAGCGGGAACTGCCATATATATTGAAAAGGATCTATCGGAAGATAAGCAGCAGCAAAAAAAGGCACTCATTCAGCTTAAAAAGGAACTATCACAGTTAGGGAATGCTAAAATATTTGTCAGAAACGACAGTATCAACATCGATGGAACTTGGATGTATTTTGACAACAACCACAATCTAATCTCCAAAGGACAGGCAGTTGAACAGCGGATGAAAAATATTTTTGGGGACAAATTTGACTCAACCAATTTTAAATATGAGGACCTTCTAGATAGAATGGCAAAAAACTTAAAGTAACCACTCAAATAAAATGACAAAGTAAAAATAATAAGAAAATGTTAAATGTCTTGTCGTACAACGTCCATGGTCTAGAAAATAAGTTTATGTATCCCCAGTTCCTACAATATGTTACGTCCTTTGATATTTTTATTCTATTAGAAACACATATAGTCTCAGAAAAAATTACACTATTTAAAAAGTACTTCACCGCCTATGATGTATACTGGACCCCAGCTTCGCGCAATACTCGTTTTGGGCGAGCCATTGGGGGCATCGCTGTAGGAGTAAACAAATCCTTAAAGAGCAGTGGAGTAAAATACGAGATGACGCAATCAAACGGAGTCCAGATCCTAAAAATGTTCACGTGCAAAGTCAACTTTAGCATATTACCTCTATATGTAAGAGGAAGTAACTGGAATGCCGAATTTCCACCTGTAGAAAACGCCTTGTTAGAACACTGTCCGAAGAACCCTATTTTTATTGGAGATATGAATATCAGAATTGGAAATTTGGCACAAGAGATAATGACAATGGATAGTACTTCTTGCATAGCAAATACGGCTGGCAGAATTTCCAAGGACACTGTATTGAACGCCAAGGGGTTACGTTTCTTTGAACTCTGCAACGATAATGGACTTATTATTTTGAATGGCCTAACAAAAGGAGACAGAGAGGGAAGTTATACTTTTATGAACGCAGTCGGCAACTCAACCAATGATATCGCAGCAATAAGTCACGAACTTCTTCCGTGTGTACAAGACTTTCTTGTGGAAAGCAAGACATGGTCTGATCATCTGCCAATATGTTTGCAGCTTAACGTATTAAGTCCTGAGGATGCGCAAACTCTAAACTTGTTGCCAAAATTAAAATGGATTTCAGAAAAACAGGAGGAATACCGAGCAAGAATTGTGAGGAATTTGGATGCGAGAGAGGCAAGTGGTCAGCAGCTTTCTTTGTCTAGTCTGCAGGAAATTATTCATGATGCCGCCTGAAAACAAGCAACAAATCTAAAACAAGCGGAACCCATATGCAAATGGTTTGATCGACAATGTAGGAAACTTAGAGACAAATCCCTGGCACTTTTAAACGCATTTAGAAAGAGCGAAACAACGAATCGAGAAGTTCTTCGAAAGCAGTATTTAGAGGCCAATAAAGCGTATAAGCGGATATGTGGTGATAAAAAGGCTAGTTATTACCAACAGCTGGAGACAAAGCTTGAGAGAGTTAATAATAGCAAGGATTGGTGGAGTATTGCAAGAGAGATAAGGGGAACTGGATGCCGGGTGAGGATCGCATCCCTTATGAGCACTATATGCATGTACCAAAAGAGTTTCTTGTGGCGCTAGCAAAGGTCTACAATAAAATGGTCAATGCAGAAGAAGTCGAGAAGTGCTGCTCAACGAACATAGTTTTCCCTATATATAAAAAGGGGGATATAAGCCAGCCAGATTATTATCGAGGAATTTCATTTCTAAACTGCAACATTAAAATTTTAATGAGCATCCTAAATTATAGATTGGCTAAATGGGTTGAGCTCCACAATAAAATGAGCGAATATCAAGCAGGTTTTAGGAGTGGCTACTCTACGGTGGACAACGTGTACAACCTTGCGGGGATTGTACATCTAAAGCTGCAAGAAAAGAAAAAGGTATATGCTTTTTTTGTGGATTTTAAAGCGGCCTTCGATAAGGTGCCAAGAAAACTGCTCTGGTACAAACTGCATTCTATGGGAGTGTCATCAAAATTTATTAATTTACTGGAAAGGATTTATGACCAAACGGAAGCAGCAATATGGACAGGAGGAGCTTTATCCAATTATTTTGATACCGAAATCGGGGTTAGGCAAGGATGCACACTATCCCCGCTACTTTTTGCACTCTACCTAGACGACTTGCATGATGCGCTAGGAGGCGGACTATCTGTAGGAGACCTAAATATTCGCTTATTAATGTATGCAGACGACATTGTAATGCTGGCTGATGAGACCCAAGTACTCCAAACCATGATAAACCGGCTAGAAACGTATTGCAGTAAATGGGGAATGAAGGTGAACTTGATTAAGTCTGAAATTATGGTATTTAGGAAAGGAGGCAGACTATCGGCGTCTGAAAGATGGACCTACAGGAGAGAATTAGTAAAAATCTCATCTGAATTTAGCTACCTAGGAGTCCTTTTCACGCCGACCGTATCATTTACAAAGCATGTGCTTAGAAGGAGTATTGAGGCTAAAACTAGTATCAACATGACCTGGAATAACTTCCTGGGAAAAAGAGAGATACACATAAATGCGAAATGGAAACTATTTAATGCAGTAAGCCGTATAATCCAAGGATATGGAGCAGAAATCTGGGGAGGAGGACACTTTACAGAAGTCGATAGGACCCAACTTCTCTTTTTAAAAAAAATTCTATATTTGCCAGCAAATACACCAAGCTATGCCCTATACCTTGAGACCGGTTTGGAGAATGCCCACCTGTATACGCTTGACTTGCACCTCAGCTTTATAGGAAAAACGATGCACATTTATAATGAGAATCGCCTCCCACACTACATTACCAGCATGCTAATAGGAAATAATATCTTCTGGGTAAGAAGTCTGGATGAGTTGTGCAACCCTCTTCAGATAGACTGGAGAGACTCCTTGAGATCAGCACAGGCATGGAATTCTTTCCGAATAACAATTCATGAGGCCCTCAAAGCAAAAATCTTGCAGTACAACCATCAGCGACAGATCACTAGAGCCACCCGAATTTACAAACACTTGGACAACTCAGTAGCCTATAAGCTCCACTCTCTGCCAATCACAACAGTTTCCTGGATACTTAAGGCCCGATTCGATCTGATAAAGCTGGGGTCTAACACCTACAACCGTCAGGAAAATGTAGCCTGCCCCCTATGCAACACTGGAGAACTGGATGACCTTGAGCATTTCCTAGGAAGATGCCCAATTTTAAAAGAGCATAGATTGCTATGCTTCAGAAAACCCCTGCTAGCTTTTGCCGATATAATAAAAAGTCTGGATGATAGGGAGGATAAGCGATGGGCAGACCTGGTGACCTTTATTAAAATAGCATTAAAATATCGAGCAGTAATTTTAGAAGTATTAAATTAGTTTTACATGCGTGCAAATGTGCTACCCTTGCTAAACACAGATGAACGATCTGGTATCTGGGGAAGACCCGGGCAGCCAGGTGTAGTAATCAGTGTGAGGTGAGGAGCCAAGCGCACGGCCGACAGACGGACTTTGTTTATGTCCATGTTGGTTAAAATCATTTCTTTTTAGTGTAACTTTTATTATGTATATTATTATTGTCTGTTTTATTAATTTAAATAAAGAAACACTTACTTACTAATATACACATTTTATACTCCTTTCGCAGGTTTAGAAACTATGAATTCAGAGGATACAATTAAGTTCGATCCAGAGCAAACAAGCGATTCCTCCTACATCGATGAAAATGCATGCTCAAGTGCTCCCCCAGCCAAACGCTCACGGGTCGATAACCAAACCGAGCTCGTGAGCTTAGCAAGGGAAAGATTGGAAATATTGAAAGAGCAGCAAAAATCCCAAGAAGAGCAGCAGAAAACCCAAGAAGAGTTTTTGCGGGAGATGGCATCCAACACAGCTGCATTTCAGTCACAGTTGCTCGATTTCCTTCGAGAATCCACTGACTAAGCCCAATAATTAAATAACCATTAATAAGACTTTAAATGAATAAAAAACCTTTTTCAAATACTTGTTTTATTCTGTATTTGTATTGATATATCTGGCAATAGCAGATCGTACGTTTTTCGCAGCTTCGCGTTCATTATATTCAGCCGATATGGTACTTTGATCTGGCTGCTGCCTAAGCTCATCTGGTGGAATTATCCAATTTTCGTTGATGGCGCTGTTGTTATTATTAAGTATGTTGTGAAGTATGCAACAGCACATTTAATAATGCAAATAGCTTTTTGGATGACTATCAAGACCTTTACCTAAGCGTCGAAATCTTGCCTTTAGGTGTCCGAAAGCATTTTCCACAACTCGTCTAGCTTTAGACAATTTATAGTTAAATTCACGATGCTCTTCTGGTGCGGTTGTCGAAAATGGATACGGTTTTGTTTTGTTTTTTCCATCCGAAAGCTCTCTTTAAAAAACTGTTCATTGTTTTCCGGAATGTCCTTCTCCCAAAAAATCCCATGCCTTCGCTAAAATGTAAAGTCATTACTATGGTGCTTTAATGCTGCCATTTGTTGACACTTACCAACATCCAAACACTTCGTGGTACATTTATATTGATACTAATGAAAGTAAACAATTCATCTTCCTCAAACTCTGCAATATGCTGTTTATTGGCAAACATAACAACAAGTTGTTGCAATATTTGCTGTTGTTGTTGCCAACAGCTAATACCATTGCCAATTTCTTTTTAAATTCAATTTTTTTATAATTTTTTTTCACAACACTTTGACAGACAGGCATGGTGGATGTTAGATGTTAGATGTTAACGATGTAAATCACAGTTTCACATCAACATCCAATTCCATGCGTTCCTCTAAAATGTGCTCAGTGTGCAGGGACTATAAGGAAACTTTTGCCATAGTTTCTGTAGCTGTAGAATTTGCCAGTAAGAATTCCAAAGCATCATTTGTTGTTAAAGGTATTGCTTCTTTTATACCGAGCTTTCTTTTAGCTTTAGTTGAATCGCTTTCAGCACAAATGCACAAAAGCGCTTTTTAAGTAATTTTCATTTGATTTCCTGGCTGACATTGTGGCTGCATGAATTGAAAGTTTGGTATTGTTTTCATTGGGCGTATTCATCAGATAATTCCGATTAGCGATTACCGATTTATGATTTGCGATTGCTGATGAGTCTCTGTTGAATAGATTTGATTGCAGACTTTAAGATATCAGTTGGCTTTAGGACTTTTTATCAATGGAAAACACTCAGACAAAATCTCCAATATCTATGGATTTGTTAAATTGAAAATTTTATATGAACGTTTTAACAAAGGTAGGCTGACCCCGCAATCGTTAACCAATCATACGTTTTGTTCAATTTCTACTCAGAAAACATGATTGTCAAATTTTCCAATCCCAATCGGCAATCACTGTATTCAGCAGGTAAAATCGGCAATCATAAATCAAAAATCGTAAATCGGAATTATCTGATGAATACGCCCATTATTAATTGCTAAATCGGCAGCTAGTTTCTTTTTAGACGTGGCCTTGCTTCATCATATGTTAGCTTTGGTCTACCCATTTTACGACTGAGCATGTCTTCTTGATTGTCCAAAGAAAATTGTAAACGCTGCAATTGCCACTGTAAATGTTTGTCCTGAATGTGCGCATATTTCGGCAGCATTTTTGCAGATTCGATTTAATATAATTTCCAAAACTTCTTATTCATGTGTTAATTTCCATCCTTTTTCCATCGGTTAGCATGCAATCCCTTAGTTGGACAAATTTCCAGTTTGCAACGGCTGCAAAGTCGCGATCATTGTCCATCCTTACATCCAGCAGCGTTGCATGACAAAACTCAAGCCCATCTACAAGTTTAAATCACCGCAAAAGCCGCAGAAGCAGCAAAAGGCCCCAAACAGGATAATTATTGGGCGTTTTCAGCAGCATACACAAATCATCTAACAAAAATCATCAATCAAAAATATAGTGTTGGTCTGCTGGTGAACGAACTTGTTAGAACTTTTAGGCAACAAAGTTATCGATATATTTTTGTTGGCGGAAGGTTTCAATTTTTGACAACAAACATTTTAATATAATTAATAAATATTACTAAATATTTATGACCGTCGTCAGTAGCACCAACTGATTCTAGAATTCCCCTTGAATTTTCCTTAAGACTTTGTTAGCCGCTTAATGTTTTTAACTTTGTTGTAAGCCCAGCCCCGGGCGGGTCCATTTAAAAGGACTCCTGACCACGCAAAGAAGGGTCTAAAAAGGTTAATTTAAACAAAGTGGCAATGGGCTAAGAGTAGAGATGGGCGGATAAGGACAATTCGTTCCCGTTACGTCCCGATCCCGACCAACAAATTTTAATTCAATATCGTCGCGCCTGATCCCCTACTCTCTCGGGTCCCGCTGAAATCCCGTCGCGAGCCCATCTCTAGCTGTGAGTCCTTAACGATGCACGTATCATCTTAAAATAATTAAATTTGTCCATTCTATATATTTTTACTTCCCAACTAGTGGTGTGACCAACAGTTTTGAGTTTCCTTCTACTAAGAGCTGGACAATGGCAAAAAATATGAAGTAAGTCTCCTCCTTCTCTTCTAAAGAACATGAGCGACGCCTAAGCGTGCAGCATGCTTGCCAATAAGGCAGTGACCCGTTAGGGCCAAGACAACAAGATGTTTTCGATTTCAGGTTAAACGAGGAGCACGTGACCCTAGCTACTACGCAAGCCGGAACCATTCATCCATAACCAGGCGCCGGGTTTCATTCCTTGTGACTATCTTGTCAGAGTATATTGGCGTCCCTGTCAAGCTTTTTTTGGGATAAGCTGAATGGTGGTGCCTTGACAAACTATGTTGAGGTGTCCATGTACCCAGATGAAGTGGTTACTACGTGTACGCATGGCATGTTCTTTTTGGAGTGGCGGCTTTTCAAGCTTTCCTCCTCCTCCGCAACAACCAGTAGAGCCTTGCACGAATTTCTGTGAGCTACTTGCGAAACCACCCTCTGCCAACTCATTTATTAAAAACAAAGAGGTTTCCTCATTCATTTTGCATTTGCCTTCTCAAAATTGCTTGTTTGTTTACTTCTGTGTGCTAGCTGTGTGCTATCGATAACAAATCATAATCAAGCAATTCTAACAAACTATTTCTTAACTATTTCTTTCAAAATAGCAAACATGATTGCTCATCATGCCCGTTCACCAGCACAATCTAACAAAAATAGTCGATTTTTTGTCATCGATTTATGCTGCTGAACACACTCATTATCTTTTAATACACACCTTCTACTTTATTTTGACAGACATTACGAAACACACAAACACGCACAAGGTTAGTTTTGCTCTACAGAAGACTTGCACTTTGGTTAAGTTTTCTCTATTTGAAGACAAGACGAAACAACACACTTTAAAGCAACATATTAAACATTATCAAGAAATGATTCCATTTATTCATTCTACATACGCTGGCCTTTATTATACATCATTTGCCAAAATTTTTTGTGCAACTTTACACAACGTGACAGTCCTCAAAGTATATTTGATTACTTAACGCCAATTTTATCGCAACATTCACTGCACACAACCCCTGACTTGAATAGTCGATAACAATTTCAGGGTTGCCAAACAATCGAAAATATTATTCGATGTTTTGTACATTACAGGTAAGGTGCTCTCTGAGTGTGCTTTCTGAGTGTGCTCTCTTTTCGGGGCTCCAGAGTTTCATTGTGTTGCTGTCATTTGATTGAAAAGGTTGTGTGCGCACGATTTTTTTTGATTTGCCGACGGGACTTTTATTTTATTTGGAGTTTGTAAAAATGTCGAGCTAATACTGTTGCGTATGTCGATCTAAAGCAGTGCCGGCCCATTGCTACCAGGAATTGATGTCAGTCCTGCAAACGCGAGAAGAACTCTTGATTGTGTGAATCGGTGAACACTGAATTGCAAGTAAGACGCCTGTGGACTGGAGCAGAGGTGGCCAAATGGAGAGGACAGAAAAGTGTGCTTGTGTTGGTGAACAAGAGATCTCCCTCCAGACTACAGTAGTTTAACTTGCAATGATATCTTCAACGATTCACACAACCGTAAATTCGGCTCCCGTTTGCATAAAAACACGACTAACATCGGCTCGTGTGAGCTGTGGATCGCCGCCTCTGGTCTGAAGAGTGCTCTCATGGCCGGCAATGAAGTAAAACAGGGATCCCCAAGAAGAGAGCGCGAATTTGTGGCTCTGTCTTTCTCTAGCCATATTGTTACGGCACTGCATTTTGGGCTGACACCGGCTAGCAAGCAATTTATGCCCGATTATGCTTGTGAAGATTTGAATTTGTAGTGATTGTTCGCTAGCCGATAATGACTGTTATTTCTGCCTAACAAACGTGGTCGGAATCAGCTCGAAGTCAATACAGAACAATAAAATTCCCAAGAATGCCATCAGTCTCGAGCGAATTTACAGAGCAACAATAAAATAACACGTTGATCAATGTTTTTCTTTATTAAGTGGTTTTGTTTTTTAAATTTACAAATGTGTTTATTTAAAGGTAAGAGCTGTTGAGCTCTGACTATTATAATTGTTTGTGTCTGTCCCGCTAATTATGGACCAACAATAGTCGCTTAGCATGCCTTCAACCCAAAAGCCTTGATACCTTTTCTCGAATCTTTGCAAGTCTTGGTGCGTGCGCTCCCCATGCTCGTCGCACGTATCACCCACATATTCTGGGAAGAAATCCAAGCTAGGGACATTTTCCCACCCATCTTTTTTTATAGTTCTTCAGTAATTCGGCGTCAATTTCCTTGTAATCCTCCCTTTTCTCATTTCCTAAAAAATTGTGCACAACTCTTTTAAATGATCCACATGCTGCGGCTTCTATATCTGACATACACATTGGAAAGATTTCATCTTTAATAAGTCTCCTTACGTCCGGTCCAACAAAAATTCCTTCTTTGATTGATAAGGCCAAGCATTATGTGCAAAGGAGGGAGTTAAATTTGCTTCGGATCGACCAACGAATTTGCCAATACGTTATGTTGTCCTGGTGCATATTTCTTTGCGGATTTTCCAATCTTTTTTTATATAATGATTTTTTCTATCTCGGCTGTCCCACAAACATTCTTTGTAGCAGTATTTTGTGCAGCCGGACTGCATACCAGTTAACAAGCCAATCACCTGGAATAGAAGATTAAAGTAAAATAATTAATAAAAATCATATTCTTAATTATAGTGACTAAGTAGCTTAAGATCTCCACAAATTTTTCAATTGTGTTTATTGTATTGGATGTTGTTTAAAACCTTGGACATCGTTTTGTAGTTTTCCTTTGTGTCATGTACATGAGCACGTACTATTGAAGGTTTCTTATTGCCATTATGTAATAACACGGCTTTTAAGCTATACTTCGAGCTGTCTATAAAGAGCCGCCAATCTTCGTTGTTTTATTCTTGTTTCATTTCTGCCAACAAGCCATTAACATTATTGCAAAAACACATTTTATCTGATTTCGAAAATTAGGGCAACAAGTATTTATTTCTATCCCTGTAACTTGTAATTTTAACTTCCTTTTCAAAAACTTTCCATGGCCGCAAGCGTGAGGCCAGCAATTCCGCTTTATGTTTTGACAACTGCAAGTCTGTCACCACTTTCTTCATTCGAACTTTTCTTCCTCGTTGTCGTAGCTAGTACAGGCAAATAATCACTTTTCTGAAGAGGAACTGGCATGAAGATGTCATTTTTGGGAATTTTATTGTTCTGTATGTCTTCGAGCTGATTCCGATTACGTTTGTTAGGGAGAAGTAACAATAACAGAAGTAACAGTTGCCACAGAAAATGAAAAGAAAAGTACCATAACTTCTAAAATCGCGATGATACCAAAGAACTGTAAATGTAGTTCGATTAAGGTAGAAAGGGTCTATCAACTATTTTTTCAGCGTTTTTATACCCGTTACTCGTAGAGTAAAAAGGATATACTAAAGTTGTGCAAATGTATGTAACAGGCAGAAGGAATCATTTCCGACCATATAAAGTACTAGCTGAACCCGCCGCGACTTCGTCCGCGTCCAAGTTATGAAAAAATCGTAGTAAGTAGAAAAAATTGTTTAGCTCTCTGAACACTGTATTTATATATTATCTATTTGTTAAAAGCTAATTCTTTTTTAATATCAATGGCTTCATTAGCTAGACTGTTTCGAATTTACGGTTGATTAAAATGAATCAATCTGGGAATAGAGGATTAAGTAAGGCGCGGAAAAAGCAGTGACCTGTACACATATTAAACTCTATCCCGTCCCATTTTAACATTTTCTATTTCAAATCGGAAAAAAAAATACAAGGTTCCCGCTGCCCTCTTATTTTTTTATCTGCAAAAAGCTAAATTGAAAAAAATTCGGCTCGACCGAAGTTTATATACCCTTGGAGCTTGATATGTGCCTGACAGTTTGTATGGCAGCTATACTATATAGTGGTTCGATTTCGAAAAATTTTGGTGAAATTATGTGAAATCATTGAAAACTTATAAATACGAGCGTTGGGAGCGATAGTATTGAAAACAAAAAAGTTTTTCTCACTAAGACTTTTTTCAGACCTAAGTTTTGTATGGCAGCTGTACTATATAGTTGTCATTGAAAACTTATAAATACGAGCCTTGAGAGCGATAGTATTGAAAACAAAAAAATTTTTCTACTTTTTCGACCGATCGTTCCTATGACAGCTATATGCTATAGTCATCCGATCCGGCCGGTTTCGACAAATGTGCAGCGTATTTATACCAAAAGACTTCGTGCAAAGTTTGGTTAAGATAGCTTCAAAACTGACGGAGGAGATAGCATAGAAACAGACGGACGGACGGACAGACGGACATGGCTATATCAACTCAGCTCGTCATGCTGATCAAGAATATATATACTTTATGTGGTCGGAGATGCTTCCTTCTATGCGTTACAAACATCCGGACAATTTTAATATACCCTCTCCAAGGGTATAAAAAGCTGTTTTGACAACAATGTTTTTTCTCCTTTAAACACACTTTTCATTGGGAAAAGTTGTTATGCATTTTAAGGCGCTTCAATCGATATAAATCTCTTAGATTATCAACTCACAGCCTGGTTTATTAAAAAGACTCGCAAATGAGGTAGGAAGACAATTAATTTTAAGAAAACTGCGCACGACATGTGTTCCATCACTTTTCCGATCTCACCTCTAACAACAACAGAACGCACGGTGCCCGCTGTGTCTGTTGTGAAAACACACAACACAATTTTTGGCTTCTACCTTTGTGAAATTTCAACCTTTATTGTGATATATACGGTCAAGATATTGTTAAAGCTATCGATGTGTTTTGTATATGCCATTAGACTTAATGCAATTGGATGTGGCCATTATTAATTGGATTTATTGCTTGTTTATGTGAGAAAGAAAACACACACATACATATACACGCACTCAGCGCGCTCTCACTCTCTCTCGCGTTCTCAGCGTTATGCCTGAGCGGAACAACCCAAACAAACCTGTGATGAGTTATACCCAGAGGCGGCCAAATGGAGAGGAAAAAAAAGTGAGCTTGTGTTAGTAAACAAGAGAGCTCTCTCCAGACAACACGCATTTTACTTGCTAGGCAGTGCTCACCGATTCACACAACCATAACTTCGGCTCGCGTTTGCTTAAAAATACGACAGACTTCGGCTCGTGCGTGCCTTAGGTCAAAGAAAATTTAACATAGAAGCACACTTTGAAACGCCTCTCTATTTTGAGTGATGTTAACTCAATCCTGACAAAAAGAGCATTCATTCTGACAACTCAAAATTTTACTCAAAATGTTTGTCGACATAGGAAACCATGTTTGTTAGAGGGAGACGCACACAGTCACAAAAATAACTCAAAGTGTCAAAAAATGACTCAAAGAGCCAAAATGACAGCAAACAGCTGATTATTTTCTGAGTGAAATGTTGACGACGCAGCAGAGTGTGCTTCTATGTTAAATTTTCTTTGGATAAAGTCGAATTGTAAACACAAGTGCGAGAAAGACTGAACGTAAAAGGAAGAGCGACCGTATATTGCGAGAAGTCGAAACGAGTGCTCGACGATCATTGCAAGAGGGTCAGCGACAGCAAGTGGGAAGTGCGAGGTATCCTGCGAAAAGGTCGAAGCGAAGGCACGACGAAAGCAGAGAGGAGAGCACTGGGCAACTTAGCGAGTCCTTGGTGGTTCAGAAGCGAGCACAAGTGGGCCGGTAGCCTAAAAGACCTGAAGTGTAAACGTGAATTGTAATTGAATTGAATTGGCGCTAATCGCTGGCAACAAAAGTTTCGCAAATACAACCTTGACCACCCACTTTCCACCCAGGGGGGGTGAATTTTCCGGAAGATTGGTATGCAGTTGTTGTTGAATTTTCATATAGAGCTTTGAAAATGAGTTTGAACTTGATCGGATGAAAAACAAAAAAGTTTCATACAAAAGTTTTCCGCGAATTTTCCACACTTCTCGGCAGAATTTTCCAAAATCCTTTCTTAGTACTCACTTTCAGCATAAGATAAAACTACTGTGAAAATCTCACCTTCCTATCTTTTATGGTTAAGGCTGTGCGACGGTCACCAGTCAGTCAGTCAATTAGTCAGGTTGAACTTTTTATACTCTGTACCGAAGGTACATAGAGTATATTAAGTTTGTGCAAAAGTATGTAACAGGGAGAAGGAATCATTTCCGACTATATAAAGTATATATATTCTTGATCAGCATCAACAGCCGACTCGATATAGCCATGTCCGTCTGTCCGTCTGTCCGTCTGTCTGTCCGTCCGTCTGTCCGTCCGTCCGTCCGTATGAACAAACAGATCTCGGAGATGGTAAGAGATAGAGGTTTGACATGTATGGGACAAATGTTTCTTATAGCTGCAGGCAGATCAAGTTTATTTTCAATTTTTGCCACGCCCCCTCCCGCCCCCGCAATTTGGAAAAAACGTTATATCTCCTACAGTTTTGAAGATAGACGTTTCGTACCTTCTAGAGATAGTTAGTAATTAGCAAATTTATCGATGATAAAGATCGGATCAGCGGTTCTCAAGTTATGAGCAAAAAAGTACTTCGCCCTTGCCCCACCCCCTCCCACCCATTCACAACTAACACCACACAATCTTAGAGAGAGAGAGAGCGAAAGAGAAAGGGTGAGAGAGAGAGAAAAAGAGAGAGAGACTTTGAGATGAGCGCAGCACCAGCATTGCATTCAGCTTCTACTCCAGGTACAGAGTATGTTATAGTCGGGCTTGACCGACTTTCTCACTTGTTTATATATATACTAGCAAAACGCCCGTCGCGCTTCGCAGCGCCTTGAACAGTATAGAACCAATATCAGAATCAGACTAAACAGACTAGACAGAATCAGAGACTAATTGTGTGTCGTAGATTAAATAATTCCCTTTGTGATGCATTTTTCAAATTGTTCCACTTTTTGCCACATCTCTTGTAATTTGCATTTATAGATCATAACCTTAAATTCAACAATGCGGAGTTGTTTGGCTTGTGGCATTTAAAGAGGGGCAAAGTATTCACGGAAAATGCTGTGCACAAATTTATGACAACAAAGCTTTGTGGCGACATTTCAGATGAAATGAATAAAGCTGTTGCAGATGCTTCAATGAGGTTTTGTTACCGTTTGGCGGAAAAATGGAGGAAAGGCTTTTAAACGAAAGCATGCGGATTGGTTAAATGCACAAACATGTGTAATCGTTCCAAAAACAGTTCAATCAGTTGGACGCCCTGCATCAGCGTATCCCAAAAAAAGTCGAAGAGCACGAAGAAGGCAAGCTGCAGATCTTGTCGTATCCGAGGGAGGAAACCTTAGTTTATTGCTTCAAGCGGCAAGCATGGCCGCCCGAAAACAACACAAACACGATCTCGCTTATGTTTTGAAACTGTTATCCTTATGCCCAGAAAAAGGTAAATTAATTCGCAAGGCAGTACAGATCCCAGTGGAAAAGCCGATACCGATTTCACCAAGCGAAGCGTTAGCCTTGCTCCTTGACAAAGATCTCAGCAAAGCTCAGTATTGCGCAATAAGGGATCAATCTAAAAGTAAAAATAGCGACATATATCCTTCGAACAATAAAATTGTGGACCAGAAAAAAGAATGCCGGCCATATAACATTTTGGTATCAAAAACAAAAGCAGAGGTCCCGCTTCAAAACCTTCTAGCCCACACTGCTGGTAGAATTGTTCGCTTACATGAAGAAGTTATTTTAAATGTAATGCAAGAGCATGGCGTGGACTTTTTGGTTGCAGACTTAACTTTGAGTTATGGTTTCGATGGTAGCACTGGGCAATCAAACTACAATCAAGGTTCATCTGGAAGCCAGGCATTTAATATGGACTCCAGCATTTTTGCCACTACAGTCACTCCATTAAGGCTAGTAGATTCCTCTGGGAACATACTGAGGATCAACTGCACACCTCAATCTATCACATTTTGTCGGCCCTTAAGACTAGCCCTTATGAAAGAAACCAAAGAGTGTATACAAAAAGAAAATTCGGACCTAATAGAAGAGATTGAACAGTTGCAGCCCTGCAAAATGATTTTGGAGGACGGAAAATTTGTTTATGTAACCTTCCAGTTACATCTGACGGTGATCGATGGAAAAGTGCTTAACACCTTGACAGGCACAAAGTCAACACACGCCTGTCCAATATGTGGGGCAATACCATCCGATTTCATAAATAATAAACATTTCCAATGTGAAAAGTTTTTGCCAATATTAAATCATTTGAAATACGGATTAAGCCCGATACACTGCTGGATTCGCATGTTTAAATTTGTTTAACACGCTGGATACAAGTGCCATATTAAAAAGTGGAGAATATGCAATGAAAATAACAAAATTAAAGTCTATAAAAGAAAAAGGCATATTCAAGACGTGTTTTGGGAACAACTTTCTCTTAAAGTTGATAGACCGAAAACTGGCGGATGTGGCAGCACAAATGATGGCAATACAGCCCGGCGTCCGTATAGTGACATTGATGAGCAGCTTATTAGCAACTTAAGAATTGTGCTGATATGTCTCTCATGCCAGCTGCCAATCTATGTTGACAAATTTAAAAATTTCTGGTTTAAAACTGATAAACTGATTAATTATTGATTTATATCCATGGTTACCAATGACTGCAACAGCGCACAAGATTCTGGTACATTCATGTGATATTATAGAAAGCACTGTTCTTCCTGTAGGATATTTTGGAGAGGAGGGAGGCGAATCCAGAAATGAATTCTACAAATCGGATCGGTTACATCACGCACGGAAGTGCAGCCGAGTATATAATTTTACAGACGTGTTCCACCGAGCAATGGATACATCAGATCCCATTATTTCATCGGTAAATCTAAATCTTCCAACTGAAGTTTCGGATATGTTATCGAGCGAAGGTAGCCCTGTAGAAGAGCACGGCTTAAATGAAGATGATAATGATGATCATTTTGGTTTGCAATGGAGTATGGAGTTTGAGAACGAAGAGCATGATGCTTAAAAACATAAAGGTGTGTAGAATATAATAAACTAATTCCAGTACATTCCTGACACATTGAAAGAGAGAGTGAAAGCGGACCAAGACAGACGTGTAAATTGTGAGCTCCAATACTGTGTAGATTTTTGCTGGCACCTGGAAAGACAGCTGGAGACAGTTTGGGCCTAACCAATATTAAAGCCGCTTAGCCGCATAATTATCACAAAGGCTTAAGGTAACAATTGTTTTTTGTTTTTTTTTCTCACTCAACGCGAGAAAGTAGAGAAAAATTCGCGAAAACTGAAGAAAGCTGCCTTTTCACTCATCGTAAGCTGGTTGCAATCAGCAGTTAGAGCAGTCGATCAATTGTGTTACAATTTAAACAATGAAGCGAACACCTCCTCAAAATCAAGTGACTGGCCCACTTATGGATCAGCATAGGCCTAAACGAAGACAATCAGAATGCGACCAAGAGCCATCTCTTCAAGACATCATGGCAGCAATTGCTCAAGGAAACGCCAACATTAATGAAAAGATGTCGATGCTAGCAACAAAGACTGATTTGGAAGATCTGAAGGAGCAGCTTGCAGACGTCTCAGATCAGTTGGTGCAACTAAAGAAGGAAAATGAAAACATGAAGATAGAAATAGAAATGCTACATGCAGACCGAGAATCAGATAAAAAGGAGCTGGACAAAATTGCCGAGCAAATTAAAAAGAAAAATGTGATTATAAAAGGCTTGCGCACGGAGCACAACATGAAGGATGCTGTATTTAAGCTTTGTAGCCAAAAGTTACAAGTTGAGAACTTACAAATAAATTCTACTCGCAGATTGTATGACCGAGATAATAAAGTGGACGTCATTGTGCAATTGGAAACTCAAGATATGGCAGATAGAGTAATGAAAAATGCACGAAAGCTGGCAGGAACTAATATTTACTTGGAGAAAGACCTTACAACAGATCGGCAGCAGTGCAAAATAGTATTGTTAGGGCTTAAACGGCACCTGCTCTCAGTCGACAACACACATAAGGTCCATGTGCATAATGATAGTATCAACATTGATGGGAACTGGATGGCCTTTAACAGTAAGAAGATACTTATGTGTCGAGGGCAGGAGGCCCAGCTACTCTTACAAAATATTTATGGTACTAAGATAAACGGACTCGACCTAGATTACAACAGTATGCTCAACAAACTTGTCCCAAAAAACGATTAAATGGTGGATGTCCAATTAGTAATTTAGAATTTACTCATAAAGTTCTTAAACATAATAGTAATAATCATTGTAAGACCCAACTTACTAGCTTATAACATTCATGGCCTAGGAAACAAGCAATTATACCAAGATTTTTTCAAATATGTTAGTCAAAGCGATGTCTTCTTCTGTTAAGGCGACTCACATAGAGCAGGATAAAATAGAAAACTATAGTCATATATATCCAGAATTTTATAAGTATTGGCAACCAGAGAGAAAAAGTAGCAGATTCGGAAGAGCTAGTGGAGGAATACTGATAGGGGTGAAAAAGAATTTGAAGCATACGCAAGAGGAGATGGCAGGAATAAAAATAATCAAGCTTACGAATGGAACTGTGCAGTACACCATAATACCAGTATATGTACGAGAAGCGAACTGGACAGAGGAGTTTGAAAGAATAAGAGAAATTTACGTGCCATGGCATTGAAAACGCCATTTTTATTGGTGACCAGCAGCAAGTTCAGGATAAGCAAATTTATAAAGATTTCGAAACTACAGCTGAAATCAGAAGGTCGGAAGATAAGGTCCTTAACAGTAACGGCAAAAATTTCTTATTGTTCTGTGAAGATAACGGACTTATTGTATGGAAGAACAGTTGGAGATTTCGATGGAAAATTTACATATCTAAGTTCCGTAGGAAATTCAGTAAATGACATATGTGCCATAACCTGTGATAACGGTAGACAGTGTCATTTGGTCAGATCATATGCCAATACGACTGTGCATGAAATACAATTCCCCCAACAAAGACACAGAAAATATGAATCTGCTCCCAATATTGATTTGGAGGGATCGCTACACCGATACCTATAAGTCCCGACTGAACAGAAGTTTGAGCCAAGCCAAGGAGGTAAACCATGAACTAAGATTATGTGATATGAGTGCAATAATAAGAAAAACAGTACCTGAGAAACCTAACATGAATGGAAAAATTATATTTAAAAACAAATGGTTCGACGTAGAATGTAAGAGCGCTACAGATGAGGTTTTTGATGCACTTAAAAATCTCAGAAAATCTGCGAGCGATGTATGCAAAAACCAGTACAGCAAGAAGAAAAACGCTTACGATATTCTTTTGTGTAATAAAAAAGACGAATATGTTGCAAGGCTTGTAACTAAGCTAGATAAGGTGCAATCTAGCAAAGACTGGTGGAACGTGGCAAAAGAGGTTAGAAGAAACTGTTTCAAAGTTGGAACCAGCATCGGGGCCGACAACTTCAAGCACTATTTCACAGAGCTTTTGAACCCCAGGCAGTTTGCTTTGAACATTAGCTATGCTGCTCAATTACACAAGGATGCAGAACTGGATGCAGAAATTACTTCGGAGGATATAAAAAGAATGTTGGCAAAAGTGAAGATAGAATTACATACGAGTTTTTTAAAAATGCAACAAGTGAGTATTTACTTGAACTTGTCAAAGTCTTCGACAGAATTTATAAACACTATGACGAGCCATTAGATCAAACATTTGAAACTAGTATTACACAGTACAGCACTAAAAAAAAGCCCGGCATAAGACCCATAAATTATGATATAAGACACCTTTGTAAGCTTCACCTCATACCCAGTTTTTCAAATGCACCCTCGGTTCGCGTTTAATGGGTACTTTTGTACTTGCAACACACAACTACAACAATTTTAGCTTAGTTTTTAATAGCTTAAGATAAAATTGTCCAAAATTCAGCAAATGTGGACAGGGTCATTGGGAATGACATATAAAAAATTTACTCAATTCGCGCAAACGGTTAAGGTACCTCCAGAAGGGGTTAAATCTTCATTCTTGAATATCTTTAAAAGCGCACGGTAGTTTTTTTTTTAAATCGTTCTGTATGATGGTATAATGGGCTATTCCATTTCCCTAAGAGATGGTACTCAATAGCCAAAAAACCGCGAATTGGAGTACCATTTTTGGATACACCCACAAATCAATTCATGTAGGCCATAAACAAGAATTAAAAATAGACAGTTCTGCGTTTTCAGTTTTGCCAACGAAGCTTTGGTTCGCGGTTTATAGGCATTTTTGTGCCAGCAACTGCCTTAGAACAACATTGACCATTTAGGTTAAACCAGCTTCACAAAAATTATGAAATTAAATTTATTAGTAAAGTGCTTCATTGCAAGCAGGAAAACAGATCATATCATTTAAAGATTTACTTTTTCTTTATGGAAACGACGAATTTTAATCATAAGATTAATTGCATAATTTTTGGGGGAGGCTGTGATACCCAGATGGTAAATATTGTTCTAAGGCAATTGCTGGTGCAAAACTGCCTATTAAACGCGAACCAAAGCTTCCTTGGTGAAACTGAAAACACAGTTCAGTCTCTTTGTACGTCGGGTATATAGTTCATATGGAGTGCTCCGTGGATGAATATAAAATTGGTACTCCAATTCGCGGTTTTTTGGCTGTCAAGTACCATCTCTTAGGGAAATGCAATAGCCCATTATACCATCATACAGAACGATTTAAAAAAAAAACTACCGTGCGCTTTTAAAGATATTCAAGAATGAAGATTTAACTCTTCTGGAGGTACCTTAACCGTTTGCGCGAATTGAGTAAATTTTTTATATGTCGTTCCCAATGACCCTGTCCACATTTGCTGAATTTTGGACAATTTTATCTTAAGCTATTAAAAACTAAGCTAAAATTGTTGTAGTTGTGTGTTGCAAGTACAAAAGTACCCATTAAACGCGAACCGAGGGTGCATTTGAAAAACTGGGTATGAGGTGAAGCTTACAAAGGTGACTTTTATCATAATTTATGGGTCTTATGCCGGTCTTTTAAAAAAAGTTGGATTTTGTCGAACTGTGTTATATTCCCCATTCACAAAAAGGGAGATACGAATGTCCCCGGAATCTACAGAGGAATATCTTTCATGAATTGTTCGGCTAAAATAATGATGGGTATTGTACATGAAAGGCTTTCAGACTGGGCAGAGAAAAACTCAAAGCTAAAAGAATACCAAGCTGCTTTTCGGAAAAATTACTCAACAATTGACAATATATATAATCTGGTCTCTATAGTGCAACTAAAACTTGAAGAAAGGAAAAAAGTCTACGCATTTTTCGTTGACTTCAAAGCCGCGGTTGACAAAATTCAATGAAGTTTACTAATTTATATATTACACATGTTGGGAGTATCGACAAGGACAGCACGGTTTATAGAAAAAATATACGAACATACAAAGAGCGCAGTTTGGACTGGTACAGAGCTATCCGATACATTCGAAACAAAGAGTGGTGTTAAGCAAGGATGTTTGCTGTCTCCGCTACAATTTGCACTTTATTTGGACGATCTACATGATTATCTCGGATGACATTGTAATACTAGCTGATAAAGTAGAAGTGTTGCAGGAAATGATCAGGAAACTAGAGTCATACTGTCTGAAATGGGGAATGGAAGTAAATCTGATGAAGTCAGAAATCATGATCTTTCGCAACGGAGGACGCCTGGCAAGTAATGAGTCCTGGTATTTCAATAATAATAAAGTTAATGTAGTACAGGAGTATAAATATTTGGGAATAAACTTCACTCCGCGGCTGTCTTTTCAAAAACATATACAAACAAGAAACAAAGAAACTAAAGCAACTATTAATGCAACATGGAGCCAATTTATCAACAAAAATGAAATTAGCCTTAAGTCGAAGTGGCATTTATTCAATGCAGCCTGCAGGGGAGTGCAGACCTATGGTGCGCAAATTTGAGGTAATACGTGCTTCGATGAGGTGGATAAGCTTAATAGATGCTTTTGCAAAAGGATACTAAAACTACCGGACTGCGCACCGAACTACGTAGTAGCATTTGAAACGGGCATGGAAGATGGCCATTTTTATACCTATTCCCTTCGTCGGAAAAACTTTGTACGAATTCAGAAGTAATAGACTCCCTCATATTTTGTCTAATAAAATTTTCGAAAGAAACATCGCTTGGAAAAAAGACATACAGAGACATATCGAACACTACGGCGACGAGTTACGAAACAATGCATCACGAGAGGATTGGAGAAGAGTATGCGGAAATCTTATAGAAAAGCTTAGACAAGAACAAATAAAGAGCTACACTGAAAAAGCAAGAGCTAGCGACAGTAGAATATACAAACATCTCGAATATACAAAAGGAGCACTATATTGTAACGACAGAAACACTCAAAGACACATAACATGGATTCTTAAAGCTAGGGGCGATTTGCTGAACCTAAAAGGCAATCAACAAACAACTTCAAGGCTCTGCAACTTGTGCATCATGACGGAGGACGAATCAATTCACCATTTCCTAGGACGATGTGCAGTACTAAAAGAATTTCGAGTTAGGTGTTTTCGTAAAACTACGTTAACCTTCCAGGAAACATTAAATATCTTGAATGGTGACATAGATGGAAGTTGGGTTGGGTTAGTAAACTACCTAGAATATGCAATGAAGTACAGAATGTGGTTAATAAATGAATTTCCATAGGTATATACATGATAGCTTTTAAAATCTTGTAGCGTAATATTTAAAAATATCCATTGTAACGGAACGGCTGTGCACTCTCGGAACTCAATGGGAACGATCGGGTATCTCGCGACGAGCTTGGCAGCCCGGTGTAGTACCAGACGGTTCAACGTGGGGTGCAAAGTCAAAAAATAGGCTGACGGTTCTTTAAAACCATGCCTTACAACGCTTTATATTTAAGATATAATACAATTTTGTAACGAAATAATAAGAAAATAATAAAACCTACTACTACTACTATATTATAATATAATATAATTATATATTTCAGAGCACTTTTGCACAGCCTATTCCTGCTTGCGGCAACATGAAAAATTTGTTTAATTTTTTTTTTTTAATAAAATGAGCTTCCTTTAAGCGGGCCACGCCCTTATAATTAAAAAAAATGTTAAAAAAAAAATTGCTCAATACTTCATTTGTTATTCCCTATTTCTAATAGTTTAAATATGCATTATAAAAAAAAGGCGGTGCCACACCCATTTTCCTACTGATTATATAAATCCAATACAAAAAACCAAATCAAAATATCTTGTTTCGTTAACGAAATATTAGTGGTATTCCTGCAAGTGATTTGCTTTTGATTTGCTTTCGATTTGATTTCGCGAAACAGCTGATCACAGCTGCTCCATACAAAATGAGCAGTGTGCCCAGAAAATGTTAGGAAATTAAGGTCATACTAATTGATTTCGCGAAATCAACCTCGAAGCTGATTTCGATTTGCTTTCGTTTTAGTGTGACCGCTCTCATAGAAGAAATGGCTCCGCGCGCATGGTGTTTGTTTAAATTTTGTTGTGATTTAAATATAAAGAATGTTGTAAGTTATTTTGCTTTCCATATTTTAGCAATTAAATGATAACTATTTATTGCATCTTACGAGACTACTGAAAACAAGGCCCGCGGCTGTAAGTGGACAGAGTAATAAGTGCTCGAGTTCTTGGAGCTTGTGCTTGACGTGGTCAAAGGTGTTCAGGCTTACATATTTGCACAGCTCTCCTAGAAGGTTCGAGGTTACAAATTCTTCCACTATTTTATCCTGCCTCTTCCTCTTTGGATCTGTCAAATTGCAGTCACTTTCTGTGGCCAAAAACAAATACATAATTAATTGAATTCACCCTAGTTAAGTTACAAACTTCTTAGAACAACAGATTCTGCCCACATACTATTGTTAAAGAAGATTAGAACATTCAATGTCATTTTTTGCTTACCCGCCAATGTTTAAATTTTGCGCCAATTGAAAGCAAATCAAAATGAAATCAGGGTCGTTCCACCAACTGCTTTGCTTTTGCTTTCACGAAAGCAAATCAAAAGCAAATCAACTTTCAGGAATACCACTATTAATTTTGGCCAACCAAAGTGGTCGTCTGGACCATAGTGCAATGTTGGTGCTGCGCTCATCTCTAATTCTCTCTCTCCCTCTCTCTAAGGGTGGGAGTGGGTGGGGGGAAGGTTGTTTACTTATTTGCTCATAGCTTGAGAACGGCTCATCCGATCTTTATCATTTCTTCGGCAAATCGATACCTTTTGCTAATTACTAACTATCTCCAGAAGGTACAATCTATCTTCAAAACTGTAGAAGATATAACGTTTTTATACCCTTGCAAAGGGTATTATAATTTTGCCCAGAAGTTTGCAACGCATAGAAATATTCATTTCCGACCCTATAAACTATATATATTCTTGATCAGGGCGACGAGCTGAGTCGATTGACCTTTGTCCGTCCGTCTGTCTGTCCGTCTGTCCGTCTGTCTGTCCGTCTGTCTGTTTCTACGCAAACTAGTCTCTCAATTTTAAAGCTATCGAGCTGAAAGTTTGCACAGACTCTGTCTTTTTTTACTGCACACTGCTAATATGTCGGAACCGACCGGATCGGATGACTTTCTTATAGCGCTAGGAACTATCGGTCGAAAAGTGGGTTTTTGTAGAAAATTTTTTGTTTTCAATGTAAACGCCTTCCGCTTCGACAATTTAGTTTTATACTCTTACACAGTTAAGTTTTGGTCAAAATCGAAGACTATTCTTATAGATGAACTATCGTCGTGGGTTTTTGTGAGAAAATTTTTTTTGTTTTTGTAAACGCCTTCCGCTTCGAATTTTAGTTTTTACTTTTACATAGATTTAGAAGTTTTGGTCAAAATCGGATGACTATATCTTATAGCTGCCATAGGAACTATCGTTCGAAAAGTGGGTTTTTGTGAGAAAACTTTTTTGTTTTTAATGTAAACGCCTTCCGCTTCGAGAATTATTAGTTTTATACGCTTTTACACAGATTTGGAAGTTTTTGTCAAAATCGGATGACTATATCTAATAGCTGCCATAGGAACTATCGGTCGAAAAGTGGGTTTTTGTGAGTAAAATTTTTTGTTTTTAATGTAAACGCTTTCCGCTTCGACAATTATTAGTTTTATACGCTTTTACATAGATTTGGAAATTTTGGTCAAAATCGGATGACTATATCTTATAGCTGCCATAGGAACTATCGGTCGAAAAGTGGTTTTATTTAGAAAAATTGTTTGTTTTAATGCTGACGTTCGTAAACTCTGATGTATTAAAACATTTGCAAGGGTATAAAAACTTCGGCAAAGACGTAGTTAGTTTGGCCTTCTCGTTTTTTAGTGTTTTTTGCCTTAACTTTTTTCATTGCGTAGGTACCTCTGACAATTATCAAACAAGTTTCCTAATTTCATGACCCCCTTCGACAATTTATCAGCTGTTTTCAAGAAAACGAGTTGGCAGGTCCATGTTTACTGTCAAAGCGAGTTTCGCGTGTCTCGATACTCGCTCAGGAAATGCGCTCTGACAATTTTCGCGAGCGGATTTCCTGAGCTATGTAATAAGATGGGCTCAGCAAAAATTTCGAGTGTCTCAGTACCTAGTTTTAACCGTAAATATGCGATTTATAATAAATTCGTTTGAGAGACCAACAGCACAGATTTACTACAAAAAGATGCTGGAAGAAACCAAAATCGATGCCTCTTTGACTATGGTGAAGGGGAAGTTATGTTATATGCGAAATTAATATAATGAGGCAAATGCTTTTATATCGATAATATTTTCGACAACCCTAGAAAGGGTCTAGCCCGATAAGGGAAGGGGTGCGGCCTAAAGTCTGGAATTTTGGAATTTCGTTTATAATTGGATAGATAACTTCAAAACAAACTGATCTGGCCCAATGTTGGGTCATTTTGGTGTCATGTCCTTAAGACATCGTCAAAAATCCTTTTTTATAAGCTTTTTTTAAGTAGAAATATCTCGGGTAGAGACATGAAATACTAGAAATACTAGAAAAAATAGAAATGATCAAAGTTTTCGAAAATTAGAAATCTGGTGACATACACTGAAAACATTTTTTGCTTTAATGAATAGAAAACTTGAATGTGATGGTTTTGGCAGTTCGCGTTGGACCGCCACCTTAAAACTTTTCCTGGAATTTCCCCCAACCTTAAAGCCAATTATCAAAAAGTTTGAAAAAAATCAAAGATACGCTTCCTTATAAAAAATTCAAAAATGTATATTCGCTTATTTTATTTATTCGTCGTCTTCACTATTTTCGTTTATGACAACATTCGCTTCATCCGACTCAAAAATTCTTGATAAAATGGCTGCTGGACGGATAATGCGTGATAAGTATCTTGTATGAGCCAAGTAATAAATCACTCTTGCAGCATGAGAACAACAACCAACAGTCCTCTTTCCGTTGGGACAACTACAGCAATAACGTTGTACGCCATCTATGCTATTATTGTTTGGAACAAAATCGACGTAGACACAGTAGGACTTGCTGTTAATATGCCTAGAGCGAACCTCGAACTTTATCATTGAGGGACTCATTTTAACGAATGAAGCATCAATCGTCCTGTCCTCATTCAGGATTTCTGCTAGGTATGAGACTGCTAGCGACAGTTGGTAAGATCCAGAATATAATACCTTTAGCACGTCTTCCGTGAGTCTTGGAAATTCCAAAAGCGATGATGTATTCAATGGACTTAATAAACTTCTTCTTCGGTTGTAACGCTCTTGCTCAACTTCTTCAGACAAAGTATTCGGAACCATCATACGATTTTTAAAGTGAGAAAGTATTCTGCTTCCTAGTTTTTTATCTGAGTTCAACCTCTTTCCAAACTTGTTGTTGCGATTCTGCATAGATCACCAACTTTGTTGAGATATTTGTTGTCCAGATTGTGATGTAAAAGTTGATATTTTTGAGCTAAAGATCCATCTTATAAAAAAAGGATTTTTGACGATATCTTAAGGACATGGCACCAAAATGACCCAACATTGGGCCAGATCAGTTTGTTCTGAAGTTATCTATCCAATTATAAACGAAATTCCCAAATCCCAGACTTTAGGCCGCACCCCTTCCCTTATCGGGCTAGACCCTTTGTCTTCCAAGTGACAGCTCAGTCGGTAAATGGTTCTTAGTGATTCAGAAGAAGTTAGTTTTCCTTTTTTGTTTTTTTTTAATTAGTAATTTCATAAAGTTTCAACTCGAAATTGTTTTTTTTTAAACCAATCTTTTTCTTCCGAAATTGTAGAGAGCAAAAGTTCGAATTTCGGTCAGTCAGTCACCTCTTAAGCACCAGTAATTCGCATTCATTAAGCTAAGAAGCTGGCTTTCGTTTTTCAATTCTGAGCATATTCTGTTAGATTTTTGTAAGTTCGGAAAAAGAATCCATTTAAGCAATGTTATTTCATTCTAAGAAAAACAATCAGCCATTCACCTCATTGTACTTACCCCGCGTCATAAAACGCCAAAAGCTAAATAAAAGTTTTATAAATGGGTGATTCCAATCAAAATCGCCCCCTCGAGATTTTTGGCACGAAATAATTTTTTTCGTATTTTTTGTTGTAAAATAAAACGATTTGAAAATTTGGCTATTTCAATATTTAAATATTCAAAAATTAATTGCTGCGAAAGGGGCTTTTTTCTTAAATTTTTTTTCAAAATCTGATTTTGTATCCAAGTGCTACGTCATTTTTTTTCATTTTTTTTTTTATAAGACCAACAACATTAGATGTTTCGGAATGTGAGTATTTTGTGTTAAAACCATAGTTTTGTTGTGGTAGAAATGGAAATGGCACAAATGAAACAAAACAAAAGTCACTAAAGCTCAGCAGAATTTTTAAAATCGCCTTTTGGCAAATGCAAAACTCTACAAGGGACCCGAACTCTCCAGTATATTCAACCACAATAACATTACCATTTTAAAATTAAAACATACTGAATCTAATAATTTTACTGAAAATGAATTTAATTAAATGAAAAAAGTCTCCGTTGGATTTTTCCATTTACAGCTTAAAACAGTAAATTTCTGGATACAAGACCAAATTTTCAGGAAACAAATGAAGAAAAAAAAAATCGTCCCTTTCGCGGCAATTAAGGGGGTATTCTCCATGTGCAAAATTTTATTTCGATTTTTTTCTTGCATTTTTTTATAGCTTGGATATTTGAGAGGTTTTTTTTTTAAATTCTGTAAGCATATTATATCTGTACTATTTTTGGTTACATTCAATGCAATTTTTTCGGACTGCCATGGCACTTTTCTGCAGTTCTACTAATCCGATTTTGATGATATAATATGCAATCAACGCAGAATTGCTACTTCAAACTTTCAACCAGAGCGGGCAAACTAACGAAACGAAACGTTTTTGAATCGTTTCGTTTCTTTCTTTGCACAGAGCGAATTACTAACAAAACCCGAGAAAATGTAACTGTAAAAAAAAATGAGTTCTGTTTAGCTTGCGTTCGTGAGAGCAAACCAAACGTTAAGCGAAATGCGCTCATCTTGATGCGCGGACAATCGGCGCGAATAGTTCGGAAACGTTCGCTGCTCAATTTGTATACACTTAGTTGTTTTTTTTTTCTGTTGCTTACTTTATTGTTTCTCTCAGCTTTGTTGTTTAGTTTTGTAGGATTCCTTATATATTATACTTTAATATAATTATAAGTCATAGTTATAAGCACCAATGAGTAAACTTATCAACACCACTGTAACTAGCTTAAGCATTGTTAAAGTTAAATTGAGTCACTCCACTGCATACACACTGTGCTAGTTAACCAGCAACCTACTCAAGCGCTGATAACGCAGGAACCGTTACCTTAGTCGGTCTGCATTGCATTGCACGCGCATCATAGCAACTTAAAATTACTCAAATATTATTCCTAGCAAAGTGACTCAATTTAACTTACCATTTCACTCATGTCAAAATTGCATAAAAGAGAAGACTCAATTGAATAAAAATCAATCATAAGCTCGCATCCAACTGCGAACAACTTATCCCCTCGCCTTATCATTACATGGCGATCCTGCCTTCTGAACCGGCAGAAATTTAAGAACATACGTATTAGGGATAACCCATATCCTTAATCCTTGGGCATGTCCACGGAACATCAAACCAAAGTCGCAGCAGCCATTGCAGCGGAGCCGAAAGCCGGCCCCAAACCGCTGTCGATACAGGAGTACTTGCGACGTCAATCCGCCTTCAAAGCAGCCATCAAGGAAGAGGAGCGGCTGACCAAAATTCCCTATGCCAGAACTCCAAAGCGCCGAGGTGGAGCAGCCGTAAAACTAAGAAAGAAGCGAGCCGAATTGCTGTCCCTAGTGAATGCTGATCCACCACCACCGTGGGCTGTAGCCTGCCAAATCTGGGACAAAATAGCAGACATTGAGAAACAACAACAAAAACGCACCAATAAAACATAAACTAATAAAACAAAATTGCGCTTCCTAGTGCAAAGTTTTGTATCGGCAGTGGCGAGTCTCGCCGCCGAAAAAATAATATATACCCAAAAACTCATAAATAAAAATATACTATATACCTATACATACATTATATACATACATACAACTAATATTACAAAAAAAATATATATATTTACAGTCGACATTTTGTCAGAAAAGACACATGTACAAAGAAATGAAAAAACAATAAATTTAAGAAAACCAAAAAGGAATATTAATATGAAGGATTATGGAATGGACTAATATTTCCAAAACAATAAAAGACCACAAAATAGGTCTCGAAAAAGCCAGTAAAATACTAAAAAACCAGAATAATAGCTTAGAAACAGTAACAAAAAATGCAGTTAAAATAACTAAAACTTACAATAAAATAGTTTTTTTTATAAACAACATCACAACCGAAGAACACAAAACCAAGGCAACACAAATACTTCAAGATATACGGAAAGACATTCAAGTCACCGCTAATATTATTAAAAATAACATTAATATAGTTATACCTGAAAACATAAGGGACACACTAAACTTAAAAACACACCAGGGGGAAATATTAATAGGCACCGAGGAAAGCGAAGTAACAGACCTAAAAACACAAGAAATTAGAACTAAAAATATATTAGAAATGGAACAGAATCAAGTAGAATTTTTAAACACAGCAGTTAAGCTCATCCCTGAATTTGACGGCAAGGCTACTCATGTCAAAAGATTTTTAGACGCACTAGATATATTAAACACTATTAAAGGGAATCATGAACAATTAGCAGTACAAATAATAAAAAGCAGACTAATAGGAACTGCTAGAAATATAGTCGGACAAGAAACAAGCATTTTATGTATTAAAAATAAAATAGAACAGACAATAAAAGGTGAATCGGTGGCTGTAATAAATGCTAAAATCAAAAATATAAAACAACATAACAAATCAGCTAATCAATATAGCAAGGAAATAGAAGAGCTTGCACATGCTCTCGAAACCGCCTATATTTCAGAAGGACTCACTCCCACACAAGCCTCTAAATTTACAACACAAGTAGCTGTTGATGCAATTACAAATAATTGCAACAACGAGAAAGTAAAGTTAGTTATACAGGCAGGTCAATATGCAGACATGAACCAATTAATTGAAAAATTTATAAATACCTGTACTCAAGCAGGCCAAGACAGTTCTCACGCCCTTTTTATAAACAATAGGGGCAGATATTCACCAAACTACAGGGGAAATAATAATCAAAATTATTCCCAGCATCGATATAACTATCGAGGAAACTATCAAAATTATAGAGGGCAAAATAATCAGGGACGTGGACAGTACAACAATAATCATTACAGACAACAAAATAATAACAACCAAAATCGTAACAGGCAACAAAACAATAACAATGTTAGATTGGTTGAAAACCAAAACTCAGAATCGGAAAACGAAGATGGTCCTCTAAACAACCAAGAATATTCCACATAAATCTAAATTTCAGCAGCTTTGTTACTTTGTTTAACTCACATACAAAAAAAAAAATAACCTTTTTAGTAGACACCGGGGCAAACATATCACTCTTGAAAAATTCATTCAACACAAATCAGTTAAACAAAAGCAGAACCACACAAATCAGCGGAATCGGGGAAGGCAGCATAAGATCACTAGGAACGGTTAAAATCGATTTACAGTACAGAAATACCTTAATCACTCATACATTTAACATTATTAAAGATGATTTCCCCATACCATGTGAAGGATTAATAGGACTAGATTTTATAAAAGAATTCAATTGCATATTAGACTACCAGAAAAATAAAGATTTTCTCATATTAAGACCAGATAATTTTCCTGACATTATCGAAATACCATTAACAAATACATGTAAGGACCAATTAGTATTGCCTGCTAGATCAGAGGTCTTCAGAGAAATCCCACTAAATACTCTTGAAGACGAAGTATTAGTACTAAACCAAGAACTACAACCAGGAGTATTCATTGCAAACACCAAAGTCAGAGCAGATCAAGCAATAGTTAAAATTCTAAATACAAATGACAACACAGTAACTGTTAGTTGCAATAATATTAAACACGAATCTTTAACAAATTATGAAATCATTAATAAAATAAATACCAACAAAAGTAGAAATGAGGGAATATTAATGAAATTAGAAAAACACTGTCCTGAAGCACACAAAAACGACTTAATAAATTTATGTTCAAAATACAGTGATGTGTTTGGACTAGAGTCTGAAACAATCTCATGTAATAATTTCTATCAGCAAAAACTACAATTAAAAGACAACACACCAGTATATATTAAAAACTATAGAACAGCATATACAGATCGAGAAGAAATAGATAAACAGGTAAATAAATTAATACGTGATAAAATAATAGAGCCTTCAATAGCAGAATACAATAGCCCTATCCTATTAGTACCTAAAAAATCCTTACCGAACTCCCAAGAGAAAAGATGGCGCCTAGTTGTTGATTATAGACATATTAACAAAAAACTTGTCGCAGACAAATTCCCATTACCTCGTATTGATGATATTTTGGATCAATTAGGAAGAGCGAAATATTTTTCAACATTAGATCTTATGTCAGGCTTCCACCAAATCAAACTACATGAAGATTCAAGGGACATTACATCATTTTCCACAAACAGAGGTGCATATAGGTTTAAAAGATTACCGTACGGGTTAAAAGTAGCACCAAATTCGTTTCAGCGAATGATGACTCTTTCTTTTAGCGGTCTCACCCCTACACAAGGCTTTTTGTACATGGATGACCTGGTCGTATTGGGATGTTCCCCTAATCACATGCTTAGTAACCTTGAAGCAGTTTTCCAGCTTTGTAGAAAACATAATTTGAAACTTCACCCAGAAAAATGCAATTTTTTTCAGCATGAAGTCACATATTTAGGCCATAAATGCACTGATAAGGGTATCTTACCAGATGATAAAAAATACGATACGATATCAAACTACCCAAGACCAACCAATCCCGACGAAACTAAACGTTTTGTTGCATTCTGCAACTATTATAGAAGGTTTATAGAAAATGTTTCCCATTATGCAGTACATCTTACTAGACTATGCAGGAAAAATGCTGTATTCAAGTGGTCCGAGGAATGCGAAAAATCTTTTCAATACTTAAAACAAGCTCTAATAAGTCCAACCTTGTTGCAGTATCCGAATTTCAAAAAACCGTTTTATATAACAACAGATGCTAGTAACCTTGCCTGTGGAGCGGTACTGAGCCAAGAAGTCGACAATGTCCTTAAACCTATCTCTTATGCCTCTAAATCATTTTCTAAAGGCGAATGCAACAAACCAATTATTGAAAAAGAGCTTTTAGCAATTCACTGGGCAATAAAGTTCTTCCGACCCTATGTCTACGGCACAAAATTCGTGGTTCAAAGTGATCACAGACCCCTCAGTTACTTGTTTGCAATGAAAGACCCATCATCCAGACTAACCCGAATACGTCTTGAATTAGAAGAATACGATTTTGAAATATTATTTTTACCAGGGAAACTTAACAAAGTAGCCGATGCATTATCTAGAATCAATTTTACAGATATTAAAAACATATCATCACAAGTTAACAAAGTAACAACTAGAGCTCAAAAATGTTTAGAGGACAAGAAAAACGCACAAGACAAACAAAAAATACACAACGAACTCATACAAGAACAGACTGATATAAAATGCGACACGCCAAAAATATATGAAACACTTAATGATGTCAGAAAGTACGCTATCCTTAAATGGATCACCGAAAAATCGTTTATAAAAACAGGGAAAAGTACGATCGGTACTATTAAAACAAAAGACTTAGTCACTAAAGAGAAAATTGATCTAGAACAGTATTTCTCAAGGCTTGAAACACTAGCCAGTGATCTTAATATTACAAAACTAAAAATGTCACTAGGCGAAAATATCTTTACAAAAATAAATCCAAATAAATTTAAAGAAGTAGGCAATCAAGTTTTAAGAAATTTGAGAATAGCACTAACGCCTAAAATAACTATTATTAAAACGGAAAATGAAAAGCAGCACATTTTGCGAAAATACCACGAGGATGCACTCTTAGGAGGACACCCAGGTGTAAATAGATTAAATAATAAACTCCGCAGATATTTTTATTGGCAAAACATGAAAAAGGATATAAAAAACTATGTTAAAAACTGCCTCGCATGCAGCAAAAATAAAACAGTAAAACATTCAAAAGAACCGATGATTATAACAGAAACACCTCAGCAAGCATTTGATATTGTACAAATAGATACAATAGGTCCGTTTCCGAAATCATTAGAAGGTAATGAATACGCAGTAACCATAATTTGCGAGCTGAGCAAATATCTGGTTACGGTAGCGGTAAAGGACAAAAGTGCCAAAACAATAGCCAAAGCAATATTCGAGAATTTCATATTAATTTTTGGCCCCATGAAAACAATATTAACCGACATGGGAACAGAATATAAAAATAAAATAATTGACGAAATTTGTAAACTATTAAAAATAACAAACAAAACTTCAACAGCTCACCATCACCAGACACTAGGATCTATAGAAAGAAGTCACAGAACATTGAACGAATATATTCGATCCTATATAACAGTAAAGAAAGACGACTGGGACGTATGGGTACAATATTTTACATATTGTTATAACACAACACCATCAACGACTCACAACTATTGCCCATTTGAATTAATATTCGGAAAAATACCACCCCAACTAGAAATAACAAACACAACTAAAATTGACCCACTGTATAACTTAGAAGCATATGATAAAGAAATTAAATATAGGATGCAAACAGCCAGAAAAAGAGCAGCAATTATGATAGATAATAAAAAACATAAACAAAAAATAGAGTACGATAAAAGTATCCATATAGTAGACTTTAAAATAGGAGATAAGGTTCTATTAAAAAACGAAACAGGACACAAACTAGAAAATAAATATTTAGGTCCATATACTATTATAGGCATAGATAAAAATAACAATGCTACACTTAAGGGGGAAATTAATGATAAAACTTCTAAAGTTCACAAAAATAGGTTAAAAAAGCTACCACAATAAGCAACAAATGAATTAATACAAAAAAAAAATTTAATATAGTATAAATTTTTTTTTATTAGGGAAGAAAGGTGTAGGATTCCTTATATATTATACTTTAATATAATTATAAGTCATAGTTATAAGCACCAATGAGTAAACTTATCAACACCACTGTAACTAGCTTAAGCATTGTTAAAGTTAAATTGAGTCACTCCACTGCATACACACTATGCTAGTTAACCAGCAACCTACTCAAGCGCTGATAACGCAGGAACCGTTACCTTAGTCGGTCTGCATTGCATTGCACGCGCATCATAGCAACTTAAAATTACTCAAATATTATTCCTAGCAAAGTGACTCAATTTAACTTACCATTTCACTCTGGTTAAAATGTTAAAAAGAGAAGATTTATTTAAATAAAAATAAATATTAAATTCCAATCAAAACAACAAAAAATTTTCCCCTCCCTTCAGTTTGCTTTTATTTTATTTCTTCAATTCAGCATTTATTTTTTAAAGTACAAAAAAAAAAAACTAAATTATACAGAACATTATGAAATATTTTTTATTTTATTTTGATTTTAACAAATTAAAATTAAATTCTAAATTTAATGCAGGCTTAAGAAATATATTATTGAATTAGTTAAATAAAAAAGAACTTTGCCCTCAAAAGCAAACTCGTCGTTTGCCTTAACTAGTAAAATGTGTTCCAAATTGTTTGAGTTAAAGCTGTTTCGCTGATCGCTAAAAATGTATTTAAGAGCGAAAAATAAACGCTCAACGCTCGCTTGAGTGCATGGTATAGCTAACACCACGAATGCTACTTCGGTCAGGGAATTCTATTGATAAGACCAAAATTGCATAACATTTTCATTGATTCCTAGTCTACTTTGTTGTTCATAAGAAAGAAAATCTCTTTAAATTATTTTGCGCTCAGAAGATTCATCAGTGCTTGTTTGTTTGTCGAAACGTTTCAAATATGCTTCAAGTGGATCCACGAAACTGAAGTTGACAAGGAAGGCGGCGTTGCAGGGTTACTTGAACTCTCGGTTGATGACGTAACGGTGCTTGATTCGATTTCTTTAAGACAAATAATTTGTGTTTAAGATTATCTTCGAAAAAACCGTGCATGCAATGAAATAAAACAGCTCTTAGCTCTTGCAACTTGGTCAGCTGTTAAAGTTGCCTTAATCCTCGGGTCAAAAAGCATAGCAGTAATAAATAAATCATTATCGAAAAGCTTAGATTCCGCGTGTGTACAGCATTTATTAAGCTGGACGTCATTTCACTTTTTGGAAGACTTTCCAGCTGCAGCGAAACGTTCATAATTTCTATGAATAAATCGCTGTATATCAAATCATGTGACTGCAACCTTATTGAAGCCGTATAAATTATTTTAAAAGTTTTTAGAAATGCGGCAACAACACTCCAATCGCAGATATTAAAGACAGTATTATCTCTACCCACTGAATCAATGAATTCTTTTAAATCCATTAGCCTCTCTAACATGAGAAAGGTAGAGTTCCACCTCCCATTTTTCAAAAGGTTTAAGTATGTTTGGGTTCTTCGTTTTTTGACGACCGTTCTTAAGATTTCTAGTTTGCCCTTAATGTCTTTTGCTTTAATGACGTCCATCACGCAAAGTTGATGCTAGCTCCACATCGCACGTTTGTTATGTTATCCATAGTGAAATTAATATCAAGATGAAGTTCATTGATCTCAGTAGATTGTATTGCGTCATCCATTTCAATTTCAAAATTCGATTCTTCATTCAAATCTTTGACAGCTTGTACCACATTTTTATTTAATTCCCTGATAGCTTTCACCATATTTGCACCGTTGTCTGTCGTGACTGTGAATATTTGATTTAAGTTAATGTGATATTCATTTAAAACATCTAATATCATTATTTTCAGGTAATCGCTCGTATGCCGCTCTTTTAGTTCTCTTATAGAGAGCGTTTTTATATTTATGCGGTTATTGTCAATGTATAATACATTAATACAAAGCACGCTCAAGTGCAGTAGAGTAGCTGCATCTACTTTTAACGACAGCAATCTTCCTTTCAATTGTTTACTTATTTCATGTTTTAAATTGCAAGAATGCTGTACAATTTTTTCAATTAAATTATGCTTATTTAATTTCATATTTAGGGCATCGAATACTGGTTTCGTTAAAATTTTAAACGGACGCTCTTCAACCATACGCAGATGCCTTCCACATTTCGTAAATAATTCCACAATTGCCATTTCTGCTGTTTTTTATTTATTGTACATGAAATTTTCATTTCTCCTTTTGTGTTGTTGTGTTGTGCCCTTTTTTTCATGTACTCGTTGTATTTATCCGTGTAAACACATTTTAAGTGCCGTTCTAAATTACCTGCATGGCTACTTAAAATTTTACCATCGCACTTTCCGTTTTTGCAAATGATTTCATCGTTGCTTGAGACAGAAAATAGCGAACAAAACAAGTCATTTTTTGAACGCGGCAAAATTACCTCATTTTTAATATTAAATTCCAAAAATTTGTCATTCAATGCAGCTTACATTAAAGCAAATTTGGTTGGAATAGAGCACTTAATGTGACCACACGACCAACAAATGTAATGATACCTTGCTTAATACACGTTTATGCAAAAATCTCGTAAGCCTGACGGGCTGGGAGAAAGCAGACAATTTATCTGAGTTCAGCGGACTAAAATACTTAAGGAACGGTTGCTAACTTCTCTGTTGCAAAAGATGGCTTTTTTATACTCTGTACCGAAGGTACATAGAGTATATTAAGTTTGTGCAAAAGTATGTAACAGGAGAAGGAATCATTTCCGACCATATAAAGTATACATATATTTGTGATCAGCATCAACAGCCGAGTCGATAGTCTGTCCGTCTGTCCGTCCGTCCGTCCGTATGAACAAACAGATCTCAGAGATGGTAAAAGATAGAGGTTTGACGTGTATGGGACGAATGATTCTTATACTTGCAGGCAGATCAAGTTTATTTTCAATTTTTGCCACGCCCCCGCAATTTGGAAAAATCATTGTATCTTCTACAGTTTTGAAGATAGAGAATTCGTACCTTCTAGAGATAGTTAGTAATTGACAAAATGTATCGATTTGCCGAAGAAATGATAAAGATCGGAGCGGTTCTCAAGTTATGAGCAAAATTAGTAAACTACTTCCCCCGCCCCCTCCCACCATCACAACTAACACCGCACAATCTTAGAGAGAGAGAGAGAGAGATAGAGAGAGAGAGAGATAGAGAGAAAGAAAGAAAGAGAGAGAGACTTAGAGATGCATTCAGCTTCTACTCCAGGTACAGAGTATGTTATAGTCGGGCTTGACCGACTTTTTCACTTGTTTTATTATTATTATTATTTGTCGATAGGGAAGTGGTGCACCGCGACCAATTTTGGTCTATTGTGCCCCCTACTGAATTTACAACTCTCCTAGCAGCCCTAATTCCTGTACAAAAGCCAGGATTTTTGTGGTTTCTAAGTTACTGATGTTGCTTGGATGTAGAATGTGTTTCCCAAATCTGTTGAGTCTGCGCCTCGCTAGGGCATCGCAGTGTACTAGTATATGCTCAGAGGACTCCTCCTTCTCTTCACAGTATCTGCAAAGCTGGGTGTTTGTTATTTCCAACTTGTACATGTGGCTCCTCAGTCTGCAGTGACCCGTGTAGAACCCTGTCAGAATTCTGAGGGCATTCTTTCCTTGTTGGATTAACTTTTGAAACCTTTTGAGGTCGTGGTTCCCTATTAATGCTTTAGCTTGTCTCATTCCCCTGGTGTTTACCCAGGAGGCTGTTCTAAGCATATTCTCTTCCTTTCTTAAAAGTCCTTTTATTGTGTGTTGGCCTATGCCGCAGTAGGGTTCTGGCCCTACCATTGCGGTGGCTGCACCCTTGCGTGCCAGTTCGTCGGACAATTCGTTTCCGGGGATGTTGTTGTGTCCCGGTATCCATCGTAGGGTCAGGTTGTTCCTGCTGCCTAGTTGGTCCAATTTGTTCTTTGTCTCTAAGACTAGCTTAGAGGTGAACTTATTGCTACTAAGTGCTTTAAGCGCTGCTTGGCCATCGGAGAGGATAGCTATTTCTCTATTTATTTATTTGAGAGATTTCTTCTTAGTGCTAAAAATACAGGACTTATTTGAAAGCACTAATCACTATGACATTTACTAAAAACAATAGTCAATGGAGTTATTAAGGTGATATTAATATTTAACATTGATTATGAAATAAAAGTATAAAGTATAAATTATGCAGATGAATACAGAATAATGAAAGAAAAACTAAAACTAAGAACTAAAATTATTGCTGTTGGTAATTTTTAATCGAATTTTTAAAGACGGGCGCGCTTCTAATTGTTTTGAATTCATTAGGTAGCTGGTTCCATAGGCGAATAGCATTAGGAAAGAAGTGTAAGTCAGATGTGGCTAGTTTATTTCTTGTCGGGATTAAATTTTTTGTCCTATGAGAAGAAGCATTCGAAACAGGTAGGAAGGTTCACCGGAGTTAATTATTTTGTGCAGGAAAATTAACACTCGTAAGCTAATCCATAAATTTAGAGGTAAATTAAATATTCTCTCTGCAAATTGTGATGTGTGGTCGGATCGTTTTTTGTCATATATATATCTGGCAATGTTATTAAATGCTACATTAAGCTTATGTTTGCTACTTGCATTACTACATCCGAAAACTTCCACCCCATATAGCAGCGATGGTATTATATGAACTTTAGCAATAAGGTCTCTTATACGTGTGGGGAGGTATTGTTTCGTCAGACTTAACCGCCTAATTAGAGCATATGTTTTCCCAGTCGCCTTATTTATATGGTCATCACATGATAACGTTGCATTAAGTGTAAAACCTAGATTTAAAGCACTTTCAGTATACTCAATAGTGGATCCTAACTATTATGGTAGTTCTTCCCCATATTACGGTCTGCACAACGGGAGATGGCACATACTTCACCTTGAAATATGCTTGTGAATTCTCCCATTGGTTCAGATATTTTCGTTCCTGGTCCTGCTACCCCAAGTCCGGTTCCTTGGGGCGTTAGGGACCCGTCTGTGTACCACATAATTGTGTGTGGTTTCATTTTATGTGTCTCTTCAAGTGAGATCCATTCTTTCTTATTACTTTGGTGTACAGTGAAATTCCTGTCAAAGTGATACTCGGCCACCATTTCGTCTCTGGGTTGGAGGATTAAAGGGATTTCCTTTTCCATCTTTTCAGAGTCTCTGAGGCTTACTATGTGGTTTCTACCCACTCCTTCTGTTGTTAATCTAAGCAGTGTTGCTTTTTTCTTCAGGCCGATGGTATGGTGGAGTGGTGTTAGCTCCATCAAAACCTCGATTGCCGCTGTCGGACAGGTACGCATGGCTGCAGTCATGCATATACATGCCAGCCTTTGCAGCTTTTGCAATTGCGTCCTTACTTTGAGGAGGTTTGCTCTCTCTCCCCACACGACAGCTCCATAAGTGAGCATTGGTCTCACAACCATGAGGTATAGCCATCGGAGTATGTGTGGTGCCATGCCCCACGATTTTCCGGCTATGCTCCTGCATGTGAATAGTGCTCTAGTGCATTTACTGAGTGTATACTCTAAGTGCTTGTCAAACCTCAGCCTGTTGTCAAAGACAACGCCGAGGTATTTGACTTCTTTTTCTGGTGTAATGAGGCAGCCGGATAGGCGTATTGGCCTCATTCTGCTTAGTTTGTATTTCCTAGTGAACGGTACTATAATGGTTTTCGCAGGGTTTAGGTTGAGCCCAACCTCCTTGCACCAATTAGACGTGACTTTCAGACCCCTCTGGACTATGTCACATAAGGTTTCTTCGTATTTTCCTCTCGCAACGATGACAATGTCATCAGCGTATCCTTGGCATGTTATGCCCAGGGAGGCGAGTTTTTCTAGGAGCTCATGCACTAGTAGGCTCCACAACAGTGGGAAGAGAACTCCCCCCTGAGGGCATCCTCTAGTTGTGGTGACTGTGATGGTTTCTTCACCTGCCACTGCAGAAGCTTCTCTGCATCGTAGGAGTGAATTTACCCATCTGCCTACAGTAGGGTTTATTCCTCTTCTGATCAGGGCATTCTTGACAGCACTATGGGGATGTGTTGTCGAATGCTCCCTCAATGTCTAGGAAGGCGCATAGAGCCACTTCCTTGTCTTTTATTGTTTTCCCGAGTTGATACAATGCCGTGTCGGTCGAACGGCCTGCTCTGCTGTGCCTCCTTTAACAGCGTACTTCGTATTAGGGTTGCCGAATATTTTTAAAATATCGTATCGATGATATTCTCTGATTTGAAAAAATATCAAATGATATTAAATATATCAGTGTTTAAAATGCTTTACTCACAGCAGCAAAAGTTGTAAAATTCTGATTAACTGAGCAACAAGTTTTTCTCAAATTTGAAAACGCTGCTTCTGTATAGACTTCTGATTTGAAAATCTCAGTAGTCGGCGTCAAATCAAAATCAGAAAAACGAAAATTGTAACTTGGGAAATCAAAGCAGCAGTCGTCGGCCCTTTGAAAGTTTTTCATTTGATTGACTGCGACTTTTAGAATTATTGTAAGTCTATCAAACAGTCGATGAATACTTCGACAGTCGACCCATATCGTATTTTTAAAGTACAAGTAAGCAACTGCTTTGTCAGTTTTGCATTTTCTATTTTTTGGTTTCTAATTACATTAGTTTGATTTGGAAAGAGCAATTTAACAGTACGAACCTTTGGGAAAATTTTTAAAATTCATTTGTTTTGTGCACAATGGCGCCGAAGAAGGAATGCAAAATTTGGAAATATTTTCATAATAATGAGATCGACGGGATAGCTACTTGCATGAAGTGCAATAAACCGCTGAAAAACAACAGGATTTCCAATTTAAAAGCGCATTTGGAGAAAGTGCACAAAATAATTTATTCCCAAGTAGAACAATTAAATGCTGCTTCATTTACTGCATTTGAAACCATCATACGCAAAAAAAAAATAAAAGTCGAAGTCAACAAAAAGCAGATAATCAGAGCTTATGTTGGTCTGGTCACCGAGGATAGCATTCCGTTTAACATATTGAATTCTCCTAATATGAGAATTCTTTTGGACCCCGTTTCTGAAGGGCTTAGAACTGCAGAAGGAAAGCAGATGTGCTTAAATGCCTTAAACTGCAAGAAAACTTTGGCACTAGTGGCGAAAAATATTCGGAATGACATTACTAAAGAGGCTAGAAATAGGTTGCTGTCATTAAAAATTGACAGTGCATGTAGGCTGGGCCGAAATATTTTTGGAGCGAGTGCGCAATATATTTATAGATGCTCAAATAAAATCAAGAATCCTGGGAATGGCACAACTAAAAGGAAGTGGATCGAGCACTGCCAAAAATTAAAAAAAAAAAACATCGATATATCGATATAATTGATATTTTAATTTTTTTCCTGTTTTTACCAAAAAGAGGAAATACTCTGCGCCAAAATAAAAAGATGTAGTCTATATTAAGCAAACATTACAATATTTTCCACGAGATTCGAGTTTTCTATGTATTACACAGAGGAACAAAATTCAACTTTTTTTTTTGCCTGGGACTGGGACCAATAAATTGTGAAACTAGAGGCATTAGGTAGCAACACCTCATACCCAGTTTTTCTGGAGCACGTCAAGTTCGTGTTCAATGGGCACTTTTATACTAGCAACACAAAGCTACAACCTCTGTTGCTGGTTAAAAGAAGATGAAAGCTAAAATTTTGAAAAATTCACCAAAGCTGAAAGGAATCACCAGTATTCTAATATAAAGTTCTCGCCTTCAACGGATAAACGGTTAGTACCATGCCCATAGAGGTCTAACTTAGAATATGGAATTAATGGAAAACCACTCGATAGAATTGTGTAAGATTTTAACTATATTGAGATACGGACTTACATTATGTGTACTTAAGAGATGGTAGCATGCATCGAAAAACCGCGATGGTGGGTACCACATTTGACAGCACCCATCATCGAGGCAATATAGGCCATTAACTACAGATAAAAATAGACCGAACTGCGTTTTTAGATTCGCCATCGGACCCTTAAGTCACGGGCTATGGCTGTCTTTGTACAAGCAATTGCCTCAGTGCAACATTGACCATATGGGTATCAAGAGCGTCTCCAAAATTATGCAATAAATCCTATAAATAAAAGTCGTCATTTCCATTAAGAAAATCAAAAATTTAGTTTAAAAATGTCTTTGGTGGACAAACCGCGATACGCCAAGATGCCTTGAACTGATGTATTTAATTGATTTTATCTGTATTTCTGCTGGTATTGAAGCACTTTACTCATATGATTAATTCCATAATTTTGGTGAAACTGGTTTCACCTAAATGGTCAATGTTGTTCGATGGCAATTGCTAGTATATAAATGCCTAAGAACCGCGAACCAAGCTTTCATTGTTAAAACTGAAAACGCGATTCAGTCCATTTTTATCTCTAGATTATGGCCTATATTGCCTCGATGATGGGTGCTGTCAAATGTGGTACCCACCATCGAGGTTTTTCGATGCATGCTACCATCTCTTAAGTACACATTTTATTAGTCCGTATCTCAATATAGTTAAAGTCTTACACAATTCTATCGAGTGGTTTTCCATTAATTCCACTTTCTAAGTTAGACCTCTATGGGCGGGGTACTAACCGCTTGTCCATTGGAGGCGGGAATTTGGTATAACAATGGTGGTGACTCCCTCTAAATTTGGTGAATTTTCCAAATTTTCCAAATTTTCCAAATTTCCAGTCCCAGGCAATTTTGAGTGTTCCACAGTGTTATACATATTAAATACTTTTAGTTCCAATATTTGGGCTAAATTTTACATGTTTTTTTAAATTTCGTGGAAAGAAATCGGGAAGAGATTTTGTAATTCTGTTTTTTGTATTTGATTGTACAATTCATTTTAAAAAACACAAAATTAAAAATTTGTGAATGCGAGGGCTGTTCAAAAAGTTCTCGGGATCCAAATTAGGCTATTCCAAAAAAAGATGTGTCGATGGTACCCACGTTTCCGGGAGTTACAATTATCAGAAAGCAAAACGGAAGATGGGAAGTTTGTTAGTATTAATGCCATTATCGTCCGTAGCAGAATTGTGAAATTAAAATTGAATTTAAAAGAAGTGCGACATTTTAGAATCGGAAAATCGATTTTTCACCATTTTTATACTCTGTACCGAAGGTACATAGAGTATATTAAGTTTGTGCAAAAGTATGTAACAGGGAGAAGGAATAATTTCCGACTATATAAAGTATACATATTCTTGATCAGCATCAACAGCCCAGTCGATATAGCCATGTCCGTCTGTCCGTCTGTCCGTCCGTCTGTCCGTCCGTCTGTCCGTCTGTCCGTCCGTCCGTATGAACAAACAGATCTCGGAGATGGTAAGAGATAGAGGTTTGACATGTATGGGACAAATGTTTCTTATAGCTGCAGGCAGATCAAGTTTATTTTCAATTTTTGCCACGCCCCCTCCCGCCCCCGCAATCCGGAAAAAACGTTATATCTCCTACAGTTTTGAAGATAGACGTTTCGTACCTTCTAGAGATCGTTAGTAATTAGCAAAATGTATCGATTTGCCGAAGAATGATAAAGATCGGATCAGCGGTTCTCAAGTTATGAGCAAAAAAGCACTTCGCCCTTGCCCCCCCCCCTCCCACCCATTCACAACTAACACCACACAATCTTAGAGAGAGAGAGCGAGAGAGAAAGGGTGAGAGAGAGAGAAAAAGAGAGAGAGACTTTGAGATGAGCTCAGCACCAGCATTGCATTCAGCTTCTACTCCAGGTACAGAGTATGTTATAGTCGGGCTTGACCGACTTTCTCACTTGTTTTTACAAAAAAAAAAGGAAAAACTTTTTTTCTGAAAGATTGAGGTAGAGACGATAGCCACGTTAATTCTGCGTCCATAAAGCCCTACGGCTATAAATGTGGGCACCAGTCCGAAAAACTTGGTTTCGAGATAAATGAGTTTAAAGTAATTTGAAAATTGCTTGTTTTGCCGAAGTCATTGGTCGACAAAAAAAAAGTTATATAATCTAAGGTATTTCGCATTTTTAAAAATCCATTTCGGATAATATTGAATATCTATGGCGCATTTTATAGCAGAAGCAAGTCGCTCCGAAGGCACTGGGGTAATAAGATACCTTACGGTTAGTCTGGATAGTCCCGTCATGGCCGCCTTATGCGAATTCCAGAATATAAGTGATAACTTTCCCATGATGTTTGTGGCAACCTAAAGTATAACTTCAGCCCGCTATTTTCCGACTCTTGGGCTTGCATAAAGTCAACACACGGGACATTTGGTCGTGCAAACGCTTGCTTTAAATACTTTTTCGCACAAATTACACTTGGCTGTGTCTTTTTTTATGTCGCTCTAATTTGCTTTTATCAAATTCAAATCCATTTTCTGTCTCTTAAATGCGCTTGCGCTCGCTACCCAGATCAAAGAGTAACCAACGCACAAATATCATAAAATATCCCAAAAAAAATCGATATTCGATATTTGGTCAAAAAAAAAAATCACGATATAAATATATCAGTTTTAAAAAATATTATCAATATATTGATATTTTGATATATTTTCGACAACCCTACTTCGTATGCTATTGCCCACTAGCTTTTCAATCGTTTTCAGTAAAAACGATGTCAAACTAATGGGTCTGAAGGACTTGGGGTCAGTTATATCCTTCTTCCCTGCCTTGGGGATGAAGACTACCCTTGCTCTGCGCCAGGCACCCAGTTGCCAGACTGCTGGTGATGATCTTCCTGAGGATGGGTAGAAGTATGTCCTTTCCTTCCTGCAGGAATGCTGGATAAATGTTATCCGGTCCGGGGGATTTGAAGGGCTGGAATGTTCCAATTGCCCACTCAAGTCTGCCTGCGGACACAACTTTCTTGGCTTCTGCCCAGTCGGAGCTGCGAGGCTGATAGCAGTGCTCTTGGTCAACACATTCTTCCGCGGGGATGTTTCCCGGGAAGTGGGTGTCCAACAAGACACGTACTCTCTCCTCGCTGCTCACTGTATAGGCATCATTAGCCTTTTTGAGCGAGATGTTGCCATCCGTGCTTTTCTTGGCCAGGACTCTATGCAATCTTGCTCCTTCTTTCGTGTCTTCTATAGACTCGCAGAATTTCCTGTAATTCTTTCTTTTGGCTTTCCTAATCTCACTATTGTATAGTGTCAGGGCTTGCTTGTACTTGTGCCAGTCCCCATTCTTTTTGGCTTCATTAAAAAGAGTTCGGGTCTTCTTTCTGAGTTTCTCCAAGGTAGGATTCCACCAAGGGGCATCATTTTCTTTTATCGATTTGCTAAGAGGGCAATTCTCTTCGTAAGCATCGATTATACTTTTGTTTAGTTCGTCGACTAAGATTTCTAGTTCTTTCTCTTGTTTTTGTAAACTTGTGTTGTGTTGGGTTCAGATGTTAATTTACAGATTTTCCAAAAAATTTTATTACCAATTAAAAATAATTAAACTATTTAAATAGCTTTTTCAAATCGTTTTTCCTGCGAATTAAGCATATTTCGGGAAAATGCTTAGAATACGTGCATACTACAAAGAATACGAAAAAAATTAGTTCGAGTAGAAAAAAACTCGAGTGGGCGATTTTTTTTTTTTTTTGTTATCGCCCATAAACTATCTGATCATTCTATTATCCTTAATAACTAATTCGTATTTAAGTAAACTGCCTCTACTGGCCGAGTCCCTTGCATCCCACATTTCTTTGTGTGACGTCCAACTTGTTGTTCTGTCTGAACTGTTATTTTGAATGCAGTGCGATTTCCGTTTCCGCTGTATTTTCGAATGTAGCCCTGCTAATGAGTGCCGCTGCTGCACTTCCTTCTACCCTTTCCGATCACTGTGTAAATTATGTGCGAAAGATAGCTAAATTATAGCACGCATGTGTAATATTGCCACTCAACGGCTCCGCCTTCCGTTCGCTCTTGAATAGCTACGCAAAGTTGCCACGCATTGTTCCCCACTGTGAATTGTAGGCTCAATTATGTGATAGGGTGAATGGAATGCCGCCCCCACGCGTTTAAGAGTTGGTTTTTCTCTGGCCTGGTCAGTGTATCAGCCGAGCGAGTCACATGAATCAACAACTGGCAACGTGGAATGGCGGGCATAACCATTTACAGTCGCGTTTCCCCACATCCTGGGTGAAAACTATGCGCCTGCACTTCATTGATTCTTCAGTTGATTTATGCATGTGTCTAAGCGCCCAGCCACTCCGCCATGAACTAAGAGGAGCAGTTCATTGCCTTTGCTGTTGCCGCATTGTGCACTGTTTTGATTTGTTTTTCTTGTGGTTTATAAGAGAAAATAGAATTGAAGATACTAGATAAATGAATCATTAAGTGTTGAGCTACGGAATTTTAAAGTTGAGGAACTTCGACAGTTTTACAAAAGCAAAATACATTAGCCTAAAATTCCACAGCAGCCCAGCTCCCTTAAAGCTAGGTACTCAGAAGATCGAAATTTTGTCGGAGCGGAAATTGTTTGATAATTTGCAGAGCCCCTCCGACAATGTAGTGTGTCCAGGCAACAGCAAAAAAGTCAGCTGTTGTTTGTTTAATAAAATGCCGGGCTAATTTAAATTAAATAATAGAGTTTATTAAATTGATAATAGAAGTAACTAGGGAAAAGTAATAGGTCATAGGCAATGCCATGGTTACTTTCATGGATGCATTTTGTAAGGGGTGGAGGTTTAAGCTTAGTATACACTTCCACCAAAGACTCGCCAAAACAAAAATACCAAAAGTGACAATTCTTTTGTTTTGGGACAATGTGACTAGATATTAAGATGTATGCATGTAAAATGGTCACTTTGCCAAGACCGTAGCTTTTGGTTTAATTTTAAACTATAAGTTTTACAATCAATAAATACAAGTTATTAATATGCGTTCTTCATGGCCAAACCCTGGCTACTGGGCCTGATGAGCAGATATGACACTTTTGCAATGATTAAATTCATAATTATAACCCAGTTTAAGTATGATTGAAGTCTCACGGTGTTTTGTACCTTACTTTGAATATTGCGCTCAATCATTGATGGGAAAATTATCCAAATTTCACCCGATTACGCATATGTCCGATACCTCTTGAAATAATTAAAATTAATTATTCAGGGAGCTATCGATAAAAATACAAAAACTACGGATCTAGTATTTTATCGGTATTTAATCGAGGCCTTTTTGTTTTGAGTGTGGACTGCCACCAAAGAGACTGCCAAAGGATTTTGGCACAAAAATTTTTGTGAGTTTTTTATATGGAGTTTTTTGTTTTGGCGAGTCTTTGGTGGAAGTGTATACTAAGCTTTAGCAGTGCCATTTATGCCCGTATGACACTCGCCGATATTGGTGGCCAATATTGTAAAAGAAGAGTTCAGCTATATATATAATATATACCTTATGAAAAAATTTAAGCAGAGCAAGCGAGAGGTGTATATGAGCATTATTCTGACCTGCGGGAGCAGAATTTGACCACTGCAGTGGTCTATAAAAAATTTTAATTTTCGTCGAAAAATCGGCTCGCTGGCCCAATGTGCACTGAGACGTACTGCAATAGCACATTCAGCCAGAGGTAATATTCATAGCAGCTCCATGGACTGGTGGATCATACTAGGCGGTCGTATTAGTTGAATACGGTCTTAAAGGTAGCCGGTAGGTGAACAAATAGTTAGCAACGAGAGATGCTATAATAGTCAGTGCACACCGAAAAGCTGTTTGAGCGAGGGCTTTCGAGGCTACGGGTGGTGTGACTTGGGTGGTGTGAACACATTGGGCAATTGGCACACCAACCATATCCACGGGGAGTAATGCAGCTGCCGATATCCAAAAGTTTTTATTCTCCGGACTCCATAAAAATGGTTCCGACTCGCACACTTTGATCAGCTCCACTTGTTTGTCCACTTCGCAGCTTGCCAAATAATTGTAGTTTGTTTTTTTTAATTTTCTATGCTTTAATTTTTTTCCTACCTCTGAAAATTATCAAGCAAGTTTCATAATTTTCAGACCCCCTTCGACAACGACAAGAATTCGAAATCCATGATTATTGTCGAAACGAGTTGTTGGTGTCTTAAGCTCCATTTACACGACCTGATCGCTCAGATGAGTTTTCGTCAACTCAGTTTTGCTTTTACACATGCCTGAGAAGCTCAAATGAACCAGTTGCAGAACCATTGGTTCATCAGAATCATCTGGTTCATATGAAAATTTTGACGTTGCTTTGTTTAAATAGAAGAAGAAAACAAGAAGAATAAAAAGCGAAATGGCGATCTGCGTTCTGATGCTTCTTAAATTGCAATTTATTTTTTGGACTGAAATAAGAATTGACTTGACATACAAGAAACTTGCCCCAGCAAGAAATCTAACTGGTAAATACTTTTCAGTTAACTGTTATAGCTAACCGTTAAAATACGGAAAGTTTCTGGTCAAACGCAAATGGGCGTCGGGAAGATTCTAACCGAAAGTCGACCTATCGGTGAGCGTACGTGTGAGGTTAGTCCTACTAGTTAGATAGCCTGTGAGCTAACTGGTATTAATAACGGTTTTGGTTTGAGTATTTGTATTAGGACTATAACTGGTAGCTCTAACTGGTAAGTAAATTCGGTAGTACTAACCTATGCAATACTTATACATTTTTAAGAAATATAAATACTGGGAAAAGTAAAACTAATAATTTGCCATTTTATTTAACATTCGCATCATGGTTTTTTACATTATGTGACATTGTTAATGTAAATAATTAAGGGTACTGGATACCTTCAGGTGTCATTTTTTAAAGGTTTACAAAAAATTAGATTACTCAAAAACTATAAGTGGTATTAAGAAGCGGATTTTTTCATTGGATAGGTAATCGGTTAAACTAAATTTAGTAATTTTTGTTGTTGTTGTTGTACCTAGGGTTGTTGTTGTATTTCTGTTCAAAGTTAACCATAAATTTAAAACATAGGCCCATGGTTGCAAAAATTTTTTGAGAACGGATGATCTGAATTTAAAACTGAAGACAGGGTTTTGTTAAGAATTAATGTAATTCTGGTGTGAACTAGGATATTTTGGATCGGTCAATAAATGACGTAGTTATGGGGTTTCAAAGTCAAAATTTCGAAAATCGACTATTTTTTCCCACTGTATTGGTCCTAGCTCCGTTATTTGTTGACCGATCAAAAATATCCTAGTTCACACCAGAATGGTGGGTATAAGGAGTAATTTAAGGGAAAGAATTTGAAAATCGGTCAACAGGTACTCTTTAAATCTTTGCAACCATTTTGGAAAAAGTGGTTCCGAGATAATCGCATTTAAAGATTCGACATCTGTTTTCGATGAAATAAAAATCGTTTTTAATAAATGTATAAATCGGATTTGGTGCATTTGGGTCTTAACTTTCACCGAAAAAAAAGATTATCAAAATCGGTTAAGCAGTTCTCCAGAAATTTGAGTCAAAGTGCGTCAAGACATGGTAAAAAATAAAATCTCCAAAAATTTCCAAGTAAAATTTTTTTTTTCAAAAATTTTTTTTCCATAATATCGAACATTTTATAAATATTTATAAAGTTTTTGACCAAAATAGGGAAAAAAAATACGAATTTCTAAAAATACGAGGATCGATAAAAACAATTTTCATATAAAAGGGTCGGAAAAAATAATTGTTTTTGTTTATATCTTTAAAACTGAGTTTCGGATCAGCTTGAAAGTTTTGCAGGATGTTTATAAGATCCTAATAGAACGTTTAAGCAAATAAAAAAAAATCAAAAAAAAAAAATTTCTGAAGGTATACAGTACCCTTAAGTAATGTGTGCATCTTTTGTTGTGCCTTCTGTAAGACGGTAGATTGTCTTATTTCCTTTGCAAAATCATCTTTGCCAAACAAATCTGAAGAGGTAATTAATAAATGTGATATAAAAGCGGCTATAAATAAAGTATAAAGTAATATTTACCTGAGAGTATTTTATTAAATATTAATAATTTATTAACTATTCGCTTGCCATGTCTTCCATCTTAATTAAAATCGGATGCACACGTCAGTGACGTGTCTTCAAATTAAAGTGTTTGTTTTTTGTTCACGATTCTTTTAATTTGAGAATTACCACTGCGTCTTTAAAATTATTTTGCTTCAAACGTTGCTCAAATTCAAGCATTTGAGCCAACATCCTTCCACTATTGAACTCACCAACTTTTCACTTCGACGACCACGCGAGAAATGACCAAAGTTCTCAAGAACTAATCAGCTGATTATCGTCCCAGTTATAACTTACGTTAGGCCTAACTGCAACAATAACTAGAAAAGGAAGAATTTGCCAAGCCGTTAGGCGTCATGTTAGACCTACGTAAATTATACTGAAACCCATGTGTGATAGTATTAGTGAATTCAAAAATGTGTAGTTGTATTGGTGACTTTCGGTATCGATTTCTTGCTGGGTGACGGATAGCCAAAATTCGATAAGAAATGTATATCGATTGTCTGAAAATGGCAACGCCAGCACACTGCCGTTAGGCAACACTGTAACTCGATAAATGCCATTCAGATGAGTGCTCAGGCCAAATAGAACCGGCTCTATTTCGTCTGATCGCTCATCTGAGTAGCTTGATGTCAACTCAGACGCCTTTTTACACGGTCAGACAGCAAATCAGGCGCAAACTCAGATGAGTGATCAGGTCGTGTAAATAAAGCTTTAGTACTCGCTCTGACAATTTTCAAGAGCGGATTTCCTGAGCTGTGTAATTAGATGAGCTCCGACAAAATTTCGAGCGTCTAAGTTCCAAGCTTAAGGTTATTACTTAAACAAACTAAATTAATTCCGACGGCAGTCAACTCCATATAAAAACCAGAGCGTAAGTTAACCTAACCGACTTCGATATACCCGATACTAATGGAAAGAAATGATTAATGCGTTCGTGAGGTTTCAAACCCGTTCCTTCTCTGTAGGTAGCGGGCATAAAAAGGGTGTCGAGAAGCTTAAAATTTCTTAAAATTTTTCAAGTTTGAATTTTTTAGTTGTTTAAAGTTTATCTCAAAGCATACCGATATATGTATATCTGAACAGCTGGTTTTTAAATAGTTCCCGCATTGCAAAAATGTTTTTGTTTATTTTGCTGTGAAATATAAAGCCCTCGTTGTTTTACATAATAGCTTGGTTATTTATTCACTCACATTAAGGTATGTATCAGAGATCTGCAAGAGGTGCCTATTTTTTTGACTGCATCATTACCCGCTTCAAATGCGTATGCAGTGTGACTGACACTCATAACTTTGCAGTCGAGTCAAACACTCACTCTTTCTGTTATGGGTATTTTTGTGACTGGGTGGCTGAGTGTGAGTGTCTGTCAGAGCGGTTGTTTCTGTATTGAGGGCCAACGCATGCCACAGTAAAAACAAAGACAAAAAAGTAACAAAAACAAAAACTCACAAGTAATAACCAAGTACGTCTTACTTTTATTCCTCTCGCTCTCTTTTCTCTCCTCTCTCCGTTGAACAATTCCGTGTAGTTGTTGTTGTTATCTTAAGAGAGAGAGACAAATGAGAGAGAGATAGAAATAGAAAGAGCGTTTTTGGGGTGATTCCATGAACACTCGCTCTCTATTTATGCCAGTAAAAAATTTTAGCTGCACGAGCGACAGCGGGTGTTTTTGGCACCCATAGCCGAAGCGCAAAAATGCCGTGAGTATTTTAAACACTTGGTACATATTTTGCAGTGGTCTCAAGTACGAATGCGGTGCACTTGTTGTGGCAGTTCACTCGTGCAGATCTCTGGTATGTATTAAGCAAAAAAAAAATATAAAAGACACGTTCATATATGTATGGCTCGTAAAATGTAGTGAAAGTAACGTGTATTAACAACCCTTCGTAGCCTACACCTGTCTTTCGTGGAGCAACACTAAAAATGTTCACAAATGTTTAAGTCGCCTTTAACTTTTCACTTTTGGCAGTGCGAGTCTTTAAGGACTGTTTGTAAATGTGGTGGTGTTTTTAAGTATACTACGAACAAGACGACATTAAATGGTTAGTATATTTTGGCTAGGACTCGTCGGTTCTAGTTGTCACACAAAAGGAGAAAATTGGGAGTTATGTGTTCAAACTCCGTAATACCCGCCCAACCTTGTTAAAACTTTGCTTATTTTCTCATGCGTTAACCCTACAGCAATGATGTTCCTCTTCAATACCCCATCCCTTTAATTTTACTACAAATTCATTTCAGAAAAACTTCATTTAATTTGTATGATATACTATAATTCTAGTTCTAATGGCCTTAAAAGCCACTTAACAAAATTCTAACAAACTTAAGGTGTGATCAACTAGTAATTAATTTAAAAAAAGACTGTTTAATACAGCAATAATTGTTTTGTGACTTGCATCACCACCAAGTAAGGATTAGGATTATAGCATTAGGTCAATTTCAATAAATGTATATATATATATATATATTACTAGCTGAACCCGCCGCGACTTCGTCCGCGTCCAAGTTTTTAAAAAATCGTAGTAAGCAAAAAAAATTGTATAGCTCTCTGAACACTGTATTTGTATATTATCTATTTGTTAAAAGGCAAATTCTTTTTTAATATCATTGGCTTCATTAGCTTAGTGTTTAGACAATTTCAAATTTACGGTTGATTAAAATGAATCAATTTGTGAATAGAGGATTAAGCAAGGCGCGGAAAAAGCAGTGATCTGTACACATATTAAATTCTATCCCGTCCCGTCGTACCGGACAAAACCAAATTTTCAAGTAGCGTGAAAATTCCTAAATTAAAAATTATTCCCTTCCTGTCTTGCGAATGCTGAACAGTCAAGGGACATTTTATTTATAAGTGCGAAAAAATTAGAAGCAAATTTAACTTTTCTTTTTTAAAAGCGGAAAAAATAAATATATTTTCCATAAAGGTAACAGTTCCCGCTGCCCCCTGATTTTTATCTGCAAAAAGCTAAATTGAAAAATAAGCTGTTTTGGCAACACTGTTTAGTTTTTTCCGTCAAACACATTTTTCATCGCAAAATGTTTTTATGAAATTTTAGGTGTTTCAATCGATATAAGTCTCTAACATTATCAGCTCACAGCCTAGTTAATTAACAAAATTTCGCAAATGAGATAAGGAGACAACTAATTTTTAGCAGACTGCTCACGTCATGTGTGCCATCAATTTTCCTGTTGAATAGTTGAAGTCACGTACCATCTCTAACAAAAGGCAGACGCCTATGGCTGTTTGCAAGCAAAAAACACAAACACACATTTATTGGCTGTTAGTTTTGTGAATTTCAATTAAATTATTTTGAAACGCGATCAACATTTTGTTGAAGCTATCGATGTGTTTTGATGAGCCATAAGATTCAATGCAATTGGATGAGGCCATTCTCAATTTGATTTATTGCTTGTTAATGTGAAAAAAAACACACACATACATATACACGCCCTCAGCGCGCTCTCACTCTCTCTCGCGTTCTCAGCGAAACAAATTTTCCTCAACATTGCCTGAGCGCAAGAACCGTTAATTGCCCATACAAACGTTTCATTGGCTTTTTCAATAGATTGGAGAAAAATTTTTCCAATTTCCTTTCTTAGTGAGCGCCTGCATAACTAAACGAAGGTCTATGCCAAAAATCAGACCTGTACGATAAGCCGTTTTCGCTGTGGCTGATAATCAGGGGTGTCACAGAAATCTCTAGAGATTTTCGTGTAAACGATAACACTTCGAACAAATCAGGGACTACTTTATTTGCGAAGTGCCAAGAATCAGACCGCCTACTAGATTACGTGGATGGAAAACCGTACGCTTCAAATCTACTTGACTTTGAGCAGGCGGTTTCAAATCTCTCAACTTTTGACATCTAATCTAGTAGCCGGACATATTTTAGCCCCATAACATATAAATTTAAACAGCTTTGATATAAAATGCTGACGTTTATAAGAAAACCTCTAGAGATTTCTGTGACACACCCGAATATGTCAGTCTGTCAGTCGGGCGTACAGATTTATATATATAGATTAATGGTACTGTTTGGTTTAACCTTGTTTATATGTGTTTGTTTAGGTGGTTAGCTACTGAAAATTAGGGTTGTCGAATATTTTAAAATAAAATAAATAATATAAAAAAATATCGTATCGAAGATATTTTCTGGTTTGAAAACAGTATCAAATGATATTAAATATATTACTTTGGAAATATCGATATAATTGGTATAACAAGGTAATACTAGTCCACAGCGGCTACCAGGCGAGAATTGACAGTGGTCGTATTTGAATCCAGTGGACGTAGCGGGCGGGACCCTCTAATTCCCTAGCTCTTTCGGGTTGGGGTGGGTTTTTTTGCTTTGGCCGGGGTCTCACTCATGTATATAATTTTAGTTAAGGATCCCTCTGGAAACTACGGAAAGCTAAACTCTCGAAATCACAAACCTATTATAAGCAAGAGTTGCACTAAATAGGAGGGACGCTGTATGTAATTGAATGATCTGTAAAGCGGGGTCGAAGGAGATAATTGACCCACGCGTTCCTTGCCCTCCCTTCCATTGATCTGCTTGCAATTTTATTTGCAGATCCCAATAACAAACCAGACAGACTACACTTTAGCTTACCATGTCTACAGGAATAACAAACTCTAACACATCTTGTTCATAATTCAATCCAGTTTAAAACTCATTATTCTCTCTTAACATTTTACACCAATTCGGATTATCTGCCTAACTAGTTAAATTAAGTTTAATCTAGATACAAAACACTAGTTTTCTTTAAAGGGAGTTTTAATGACGACCTACAATGTAATAAGTTTAACTTGACTTATTTTGTTTTAAATTATCTAATTCCAAATTGCTTTTACATTGATATTTTGTTTCTGCAGGTTAATGTGTTTTAAATGGTCTAATTCCAAATTGATTTTAAATTTACATTTTGTTTCTTCAGGTTAATTTGTTTGAAATGGTTTGAAGGTTTTAAATCGGTGGCCAAGGTCGTTGACCCTTGGGAACGTAGGTCGAGAATGTGCATTCAAATACTTTTAATGGTTTTGTCTTTCATTTAATATATATAAACTTCTTATGCAATTTGTTTGTATTGTATTTACGTTATTTTTGCAGAATTACTGGAAAGAATTTAACCCGAGCAACCTTGACGCTGTATTCGTGTACATTCATACATCGGTACATTCCCTCTAGTAACCGACCACCAACGCAGCGTCAACGAATCGTCAATGGCTTCGCGCATGCCATCGACGCTCGCTCGACTACCCTTGCACTGAGCCATTGTTTACCTTTAACATTGTCATGTCCTAGGAGGTAGTGCACGGCTTTCCGCATAGACGATTCGTCGACGTAAAATGGGTCAAAAACGCGCCAAAAGAGAACTTTTGACGATTCGTTAACGAAATGTCGTCAATGGGGTGCCAACGAACGAATCAACTATGAGGTGTTGACGGAATAGAGTATTTATAAATGGGTTAATAAATTTTATATAAACAAAAAAAGTTATAGATTGTTTTAGTTTTTATTACGTTTATTTTATTTTAAGCTGGAAAAAAGACAATTGAATTCAATATCATTTTATTCTATTCTGCACAATAACACTTAAGCTGAAAAATTAAAAACAATAGGCAAAAAAATATAACTAAAAAAGTATACAAATACAAGACTAATTAATTTTGTTCTTCAGAACGCGGTAATTTCAGCGTTTAGTTGCTTTTCTGGGGAGTCCACCAAGGAATAAATACTGAAAGTAAAAATTTAATTAATTAATATATTATACTCATAATTTTGAACTTCAATATGAATTTGTTATGGCCTTACCTTCTTTCAAATCTGTATATTTGTTGTTACACTGTTGAAACGATTTATTTATTTAATATTGTTAAATAACAATTATGAATTTTTTGACACTGCCTTAACTTGCCTCTGTGTCGCACAAGTTGAACTGATTTTGCCGGCTGTACAAAAACAAAAGGAGTATGCAAACGTACGAAGGAACTATAAAGCGGAACTAGCGAGATCAGACTATTGCAGCGTGCTTTTTCGTTTTGCACACTCTCGCTCTCTCACTTACAAAATTGAGAGCGTAAGTCACTCTTGCTCTTGGTGCTGCTGCTCTCCGTTGACGCTGTCTGCATCCATTTGGCATTGACGGAGAGTCAGTCGCCTAGTCAACAACGCAGCGTCAATGGATTTGTCGCAATTGACTCCGACAGAACTGGAGGGTTACGGGAACAAATCTACTCTCTCACACGTCAAAGAATCTCGATGCAAAACAACCACAACAAAAAGTTAACAGTTACACTTACGTACAGACAATCCTCTATGAAAGGCCCTTCAGCGGTATCGTTGTTGAAAAGGTGGTTTAATTGTTGGGAGATGTTTTCGTTGGTTTGGTTAGCAGTTCTTCCAGTAAGTTCACAGAATAGAATTGTTTTGTTTGACAGATTTATGACGAGGTAGGGACAATCGGCATGACCTTTGTACCGACGCTCACCTGTAGTGGTAACGAAAGGTACACACATACATGTTTATGACACTTTGGTATAGAAGTCTACCGACCGACCACACACTTTTTACTTTTTGTTGCTCTGATTTCAGGACCAGAGGGGGTGAGGTAACTCACATATGCTTCATGCAGGCTAAGGCTAATGTCAGAGTGGGCGCGAGAAGCGATGCGATAATATTGGGCGAGAACGAGCGATAAACCTTCTTCTTCTTTATTGGCCCGATGCTTGCATCACAACCGTTTGACGGTCTCGTCCGCTGCAACTAATGTCCGCCAGTCGCTTCTGCTCCGTGCGAGCTGGCACCAGTTTTTCACCCCAAGCTTAGAAATGTCTTTCCGCACCTGGTCGTCCCACCTTAGAGGTGGTCATCCCACCTTGCCTTGTCCCAGTTCTTTCGCATTCCTCTTGTAGACTATTTTTGATGGAGCTTGATCATCCATACGGGTAACATGTCCCAGCCAGCGCAGCCGCTGTTGCTTTATGCGCTTGACCAGACTAGTATCCCCATAGAGCTTATACAGTTCGTCATTCCTTCGGATGCGAAAGTCCTCGCCAACTTTCAAAGGTCCATAAATCCTGCGAAGAATCTTTCACTCGAAAACGGCAATCGCCGCCTCATCCGCTGATGATATTGCCCATGCTTCTGTGCCGTATTGCAGGACTGGGATGATAAGCGACTTATAAAGCGCTATTTTTGTTCTTCGCTTGAGGTTTCTGCTCTTGAGCTCCCTACTTAGCCCGTAATAGCATCGGTTTGCGAGCTTCTTCTTCGAATTTCCAGGCTGATGTTGTTGTCGCCGGTTATCATCGTTCCGAGGTAGACAAAGTCCTCTACAACTTTAAAGTTGTACTCTCCCATTGCAACAGATTGCCCAAGTTGTGTGTACTTCTGTTTCGAGGACACTAGGTACTTCGTCTTGTCCTCGTTTACCGCTAAACCCATTAGTTCCGACTGCTTCTCAATCTCTGAAAACGCCTTGCTTACTGCCTCTTCGGTTTTGCCGATAATATCAATATCATCGGCAAATGCGATTAGCATTACATCTTTATTAAAGATGGTGCCCGATCTGTTGGCATTTGGGCACTGGCGCAGTATATGCTCCATCAGCTGATTAAAGAAGTCACACGATAAGGTGTCACCCTGCCTAAAACCTCTTTTGGTATCAAAAGGCTCGGAGAGGTTCGTTCCTATTTTGACGGAGCTTTGTGTGCTTCTCAACGTCATCATGCAAAGTCGAACGTACTTTGCTGGAATACCTAAAGTAGACAGGGCTTCGAAAAACCTTGACCTTATCAGCGTGTCGAAAGCGGCTTTGTAATCGATAAAAAGATGGTGATTTTCGATGTTTCTCTCATAGGTCTTCTCCAGGATTTGGCGCAATGTGAATATCTGGTCTGTGGTGGACTTACCAGGTCTAAAGCCACACTGATAAGGTCCAATCAGTGTATCAATTAGCGGCTTTAGGCGTTCACAAATAATGCGGGACAGAACCTTATATGCGATGGGGAGGAGACTAATCCCGCGGTAGTTGGCGCAAACTCCAGGGTCTCCTTTTTTAAAGATTGGACAGAGAACACTTAGATTCCAATCGTCAGGCATGCTTTCATCAACCCATATACGGCACAGAAGTTGGTGCATGCACCTTACCAATTCTTCGCCTCCAGCCTTGAACAATTCAGCGGGCAGCTCATCAGCGCCTGGCGACTTGTTGTTCTTTAGCCTTCTTATGGCTAAACAGACTTCCTGTTGGGTCGGCGGGTCTATCTCTATGTTGTCGATTGGTGGCATCGTTACTTCTCTAAAGGCGGCTTCATGTTCGTCATCGCCTCCCAGTAGGTTGGAAAAGTAACTTCTCCATTTGTTAAGCGCCACTTGCGGATCTGTGACCAGATTCCCCTGTTCGTCTTTGCATTGTGCGACTCTGGTCTTGAAACCTTCTGTTAATTGCTTAATCTTTTGGTAAAATTTTCGAGTCTCACTCATGCCGAATAACATCTCGACTTCCTCGCGCATGCGCCTTTCCTGCTCAAACTTTTTACTTCTAAAAAGGCGTTTCTCCTCTTTCCTTTTCTCCAGGTATCGCTTTTTAGCAGCCCGCGTTACTCTCGACTGCAGAGTTCTCCTGTAGGCAGCGTTTTTCTCTGCAGTAGCGCGTCGGCACTCCTCGTCGTACCAAGACCGCTTTCGAGGGGGCTCGAGCGATAAACCATTGCAGACTATTTTCAATGCAATCGCTCAAAAGGTGTCAGAGTGAAGGCGAAGCGATAAGCGAGTCCAAGCGAGAAAGCGGGAGCAAAGCGAGAAAGCGATTCGCAACCAGCTTTTTCGCTTGAACTCGCTCAGAACTCATCTATATTTTGTTGCCTTCTTAGTTTTTTATTTGATTTTTATATAATGCATATTTGATGTTGTTGCTCTCACAGTGAGAGTGAACTTTAAAAACCGTTAATTTTCAAATCGTTCATATTTTTTGTTGTTACATTGAGCGTGTTCAGCAGCGTAAATCGATGACAAAAAATCGACTATTTTTGTTAGATTGTGCTGCTGAACGGGCATGATGCGCAATCATGTTTGCTATTTTTCGTGATTGTGTTAGATGTGAATCTAACAAAGAAATAGTTTGTTAGAATTGCTTGATTATGATTTGTTATCGATAGCAAACAGCTGTCAGAAGTAAACAAACAAGGAATTTTGAGAAGGCAATTGCAAAATGAATGTGGAAACCTCTTTGTTTTGAATAAATGAATTGGCCGCCACTCTAAAAAGAAGATGCCCTGCGTACGCGTAGTAACCACCTCATCTGGGCGCTACCATTCAGCTCCTCCCAGATAAGAGCTTGATAGGGACGCCCATATCCTCTTACAAGATAATCACAAGGAATGAAACCCGGCGCCTGGTTACGGAAGAATGTTTGAGACTTGTGCTGTAGCTAGGGTCACGGGGTCCTCGTTTAACCTGAAATCGAAAACATCTTACTTGTGGTCTTGGCCCTAACGGGTCACTGCCTTATTGGCAGGCATGCTGCGCGCTTTGGCGTCGCTCAAGGACTCATAGCTAGAGATGGGCTCGCGACGGGATTCCAGCGGGATCCGAGAGAAGTAGGGGATCAAGTACGACGATATTGAACTTAAATTTGTTGGTCTACTCTGTCTACTCTTAGCCCATTACCACTTTGCTAAAATTAACATTTTTAGACCCTTCTTTGCGTAGTCAGGAGTCCTTTTTAATGGACCCGCCGGGGCTGGGCTTACAACAAAGTTAAAGACATTAACCAGCTAACCAATTCTAACAAAAATTCTAACAATTCTAACAAGTTCGTTCACCAGCAGACTAACACTTTTTTTTATTGATGATTTTTGTTAGATGATTGGTGTATGCTGCTGAACACGCTCATTGTTAGCTTAAATCACCGTTTGTTTTTGTTGAACTTTACGTATTTATTGCATTCGTAATTATTTTCAAGACGAAGAATTTTTTTTTGCTTAAAATTTTTTTTTATGTGGTTAATTTTTTTTTTTTTTTTTTTTTTCCCCCCATTATTAAAAAATTTTGTCGCTAAATTCAACCAATTCTGTGGTTAAAATGCTCCAACCCATGGACGTGGGTTGAACCAACCGTCAACTACAGTAAAATTGTCATAACACATAACGTAATGATTACGGTAACACAGTAGATTTCAACCAGAAATGACAGTTGAAATTGCTCCAACCAACATATATAGTTATTTTACTATTGTTTACAGTAAACTCATATGTGTACCACAATACCAGTAAAAATAACACGTAGCAGTACCAATTCTATAAAATTAGTAAATTGACCATTTTTTATCATAAAATTGTCAATTTACTAATTTTAACCGCTCCACACTCCCTCCCCGAAAGAAAATTTGTTTACATTATTTTGAGGTTACGTTTATTTTTAAGACATTTTTATTTTTTAATAATAAATAATAATAAAATAAATGTTCTGGAAAAAGCAAAATGGCTATGAGTATAAATAAAATTATATTAAAATTGAATGGTATTACCTCATCGTCATTAAATGTTTTTTTTTTGATTGACGACGCAATGCGATGAAACTCCGCTTTGGAAATTTTAATTGGTTTTTTTTATGTACCAGGACACTATAGCTTCAATCAATACTGTTCGACCACCATCATTTAGTTTGTTGTTTTCCTTAAATGAGCGAATGACATACTCGCCACAGGCGGGTTCATAAAGAATTTGGTTGAAGTCCTGAAATTGAAGAGAAGCAGATCAAAATAAGTCTTGAATTAAAAATATTAATATTCTCGTGTACGAGAAATTAACTTAATACAGTTTGGCATTCCCAAATGAGGGAGCAAAATAATCATTTTAAGTTTGACTTTGGATTGCATTATCCATGTCTATATTAATAAAACTAACTATTACTCCTTTATTTTGAACACTTTGTCTTTGAGAGGATGAAGAGTTTGGACGAGTATCTTGTGCAATATTTGAAGTTACTGATGCTCCCTGTGTACAACAATTTAATTATTAAAGAATCCAAAAAAGAAGCGAATTAAATTACTTACATTTTTCTATATCCACTGAAAAACACAGGATCGAAACCTTATTTTCTCGCCCAATTTGAAGTTTCGGAAAATAAATGAGTAGTCAGTCTCGGTGAAATGTTTTAAGCTTTCCAGAGTTATCGCTTCAGCTGTTTAAACAAATAAATAAATGTTTAATAAAAGAAAAATGTCGTGAGTTTTTTAGAAAGAAAGACATGAAATAAGAAGTAAGAAAATTGATCAAGCCTGACTTTTATATACTTCATAACTTTAAGAAATATGAGGTTTTTTAAAATGGAAGGGAGACAGAGGCGTTGCAAGAACCATACATGTATAAGCGCACTTCGTTCCTTTCATTTCAAAACTGTAGCTTCTACTATATGTGGGATCTGTTGGTTCATAAGGACAAGATTAAATCGACTCGACTGTTGATGCTGATTAAGAATATATATAGGCGGCAACACCATGCCACGTAGGGCGCAGCGACTGCTGCTGGACGCCCAAGAAGCGGCCGCAATAGGTACAATGTGCGCCGTTGAGGATCGTTTGGCGCAGGAGCAAACGTCTCCAAAAACAAAAAATGTGTGTCTCACTTGTCCAATTAAGCCTACGATAAGGGTAGTTTTTTCCGTTGTGGTTGGACTGCTCCCAAACAACAATTCGGCGGCTGGCGGGCGCCATTCGCACTCTCTTTGCTCTCTTTAAATTCATTTTTATGCACTCCACGAAGTATGTATGCATGTATGTGTACCACCACGCGGTGTTTGCAAAGCAGAATTGTCATTGTCCAATTCTAAATGAATATGTAGAAGTGAAAAGAAAACTGGACTGTTTTCTTAATTATTTGTAACAATTTCCATCTCCCTTGTGACAAATAATAATAATATTAAAATAAATACATGCATATTCACACGCACACGTACACACATGCAAATGACACAATTTTTTGATGCTTCTTCTTCTTCATGCTTCTTCAATTCAACCACTGTTTCACAATTAATATAAGTATGCATTATTAAATAGTTCTTACCAATTAATGTAGGTAAGATATAGCTGAATCCCCAATCGTCCATCAAAAGTTCCAGCTGAAGCTCATTAACAACGTCGATCTCGTTCTCCTTGTCGCTGCTCATTTTTTTAGATGCACACACAACAAACAGTAAACGACAAATGGTCACTTTGCTGGCACAACAACGCGAACAAAAATGTAGCCCACAGTTTGACAAATAAATATGCTTACAAAACACAATTTTTTTAGTTGTTAAATTAAAAAAAAACTTCATTGGAGATATATAAACTTAATTTACTTTAGAGCACAAATTATTAACAATCAATTAAACAACCTTATGCGAACAGCAGCTTAGAAAAAATTTAATTTCTAATACAGTAAAAATCAGAGATTAAAACCGTAACCGAAACCGTAACCCGTAACCGCTAAAAACACTTTAAACTTTGAAACCGAAACCGTAACCGTAACCGAAATAAAAAATATTTTAAAAACCCTAAACGTAAAACCTTTATTTACATAACCGGTTATCAGTACCGTAACCGAAACAAATATATGGGTTAATTTCGCTTTCTCCTCTTCTAGTAAAATTTTCGATTAAAAGTATCTGGCAAAAGTTCGAAGTGCCTGGAAAGTATCTTATATACATTAGTGCTAAAAAGTGTCATATAGCATTGAGGAGGAAAAAAATGTTGTTGAGCTTGACCATTAAATAATGTCGTTGATTGATTAAGCAAGGTACTCAGACGCAGACAGTTCTGTCGGAGCGAAAAATGACCAGAAAACAGCCAATAAAGTCAGCTTTTGTTTGTTTACAAAAATTGGAGGGCTAATTTAAACAAAATAGTCGCGTTTATAAAATTAGTACATGAAGTCACTAGGGAAAATATAAAGGTGGTGCCATCGACACTTTAATGGATGCATTTTTGTAATTATTTAGAAAAAAAATTCATAATTAAACTATTATATCTTTTTAATAGAAAATCCTAAGAATCTGAAATCGAATACTGGTATAAAAGTAAGCTTTCAATAAAACATATGTAGTGGACGATCAGCTGCTTAGGTAAAAAAATATAAATTGAAATGTGCTAATTGAGTTGTCATAAGTATTTTGACAACATATCAAAATTAGTTTATTCTCAGCGCAGGACCTCAAATGCTTCAAATGCAAAAAACGATTGTTTCTAGTCAAGTTTTTCACGCTGAACCCGAATCTGGCTTTAGAAATTCCATATTTCTAATGGAATAACTGTAAAATGGGCATAAAAATGCAGAAAAAGTCTTATTTACCCATTCTCCAAGGACCATTTGTCCTATAAACGGGTTACTTTCTAAAAAAATTTCAAATGTCAAGGTTTAGTATTGTAAAGGTAATTGTCTTCTTTAAATTACAAAATAATTGTAACTGTAGTGGTTATTAAATTTTTAATTACCCAAAAATGGCACATGATGGTACCGTGAGGTTCCTGAAACAGCTGTACACTCGACCAGACTTCATTGTGGTGTGGTGTGTTCCTGTTTATAGTTTTGTACAAACATAACATGACCTCGAGCAGGCTTAAACTTGCTGTTTGATTATCGAACAATTTGTAATGGTAATTTCGATTTACAGCCCTGCTCAAGAATTAAATGGAATATTTTGTTGACTCAACCTGTCAATTATGCTACTTTGGAGGGTTAACTTTGTTATTTTTACAATCGTTAAAGTCTTTTTTCAAGCTTAAGCTTTATAGGGCCGAATTCACATCGCTCTGTAAAATAAAAGAGTAAATTTTAAGTTTACCTGACATATAGCAGCTATTTAGCATATGAGAAAAGTACCCTTAGAGTAATTATAATTGAGTGTGAGCAATAGTATATACGATGTTTAAGTTGCGATAGATTTACTCAATAAATGTCTGCATGATTTGTCAAAGAGATATTTTATACTTAAAACCGTAACCGTAACCGAAACCTGAAACCGAATTAGGCTAATAACCGTAACCAGTTCCGTAACCGATATTCCATAACCGTAATATAACCGTAACCGGAAAAAAGCGAGCGGCGAAAACAGTAACCGTAACCGAAACCGTTATTTGTTGGGGTTTTAATCTCTGGTAAAAATACTTTTTCGTCAAACTGTATTCCGAATGCAGCAATGACATAGTGTTACGAATACGCACAACTTTACGACGCCGGAAGCCGAAAAATGTGTTAGTATTGGTGCGTGTCGACATAACGTGAGAGCTACTATTTCAATAGTAAAATTTTACTGCAATCCACAGTTTTAAAAACAACAACAAATCCAATACACAGAAATTACGCTAGAGCTACTGTTTTTATTGGTAACTTTACCAAAAATTCAGTAAAAAAAAAACAAGAACAAATTACACGTAACAATACTCGCAGTAATATTTACTGTAAGAATTGGTAGATTCAACCAACGAAAATTTTTTCTGTGTAGGAATCAAAAAAACAAGAACTACCACAACCGAGTTTTGGTGGAAAAAAATTGGTCTGCACTTGAACAAGTGATGGAAACACCGAGTAAGTATAGATTTATTAATATGTGTAAATGCTATAATATTGTTTGAGGTTACATATATTTAATTATTATGTGTGTGTGTGTACATACAAAGTCACGAAAAGCGTCTCTAACTACTTGGCCTGTTCTTAGATTAATTTGATTAAATGTAGTGGCGTAATTATTAATTTCATTTTTGATCTGAAAATGTTCTGATTCAAGGTTCATATCATAAGCCCCTTCAAGGTCAATGATTGTATTATGCAAAATGCATATACTTTTTACAATAACATCAACAAAATCGGGATTTGTCTCGATAGGCTTCCAGAGGAGGCGCCATTTAGACGTTATTATTCCAAATGCACACTCAATGCATCTTCGTGCTCTGGAAAGTCGACTGTTAAAGTACTCGATTTGAGCATTTATGTCTCGTCTTGAATATGGCCTTAAAAGAGTTTCCAAAAGTGGATAAGCCTCATCACCAACAAAAACAAAGGGCATCTTAATATTTGTTTCAGGCAAACAGGAATCCGGCGGAATAAACTGTCTTGCCTTTATTTGATTGTATAGTTCTGATGCATTAAATGTTCCACCATCACTTTGCTTGCCATAGCCTCCAACTTCTATTGCAATAAATTTGCAATTGGCATCTGGCACCCCTTGAAGTACAATTGAAAAGTATTTTTATACCCGTTACTCGTAGAGTAAAAAGGGTATACTAAAGTCGTGCCAATGTATGTAACAGGCAGAAGGAATCATTTCCGACCATATAAAGTATATATATTCTTGATCACCATCAACAGCCGAGTCGATATAGATATATGTCTGTATGAACACCTAGATCTCTGAGATGGTAAGAGATAGAGGTTTGACATGAATAGGACAAATGCTTCTTTTATTTGCACGCAGACCAATTTTATTTCAAATTTGGGCCACGCCCCCTCCCGCCCCCGAAATTCGGAAAAAACGTCATAGCTGCTACAGTTTGAAGATAGACGATTCGTACCTTCCAGATACAGTTAGTAATTAGCAAAACGAATAAATTTGCCAAAGAAATGATAAGGATCGGATGAGCGGTTCTCAAGTTATAGGCAAAAATGTGAATAATAGCCGAGTTAAAAAGCCGTTAAATAGCCGAGTTTTCAGATGTTCACCCTAAGGAACGCAGGAACACTGTTAAACATTTTTTTTCATGAGTAACGGGTATTATCGAAGTCGGTTAGAGCCGACTTCAACTTACGCTCTCGTTTTTTTATGCACATAGTACCTAAATATACCATTAATGTTTATGTATTAATTCTTTTATCTTATTTAATTTATTTATAATTGTAAAACATAGACCCGGAATGTGGTGGACACCTAACGCGAATGTGCTTTCCGTCAATAGCCCCAGCACCAGGGATGCAAACCGGTTCTGAACCGAACCGGTTTTGAACCGAACCGAACCGCTTTTTCGCTCGTGAACCGAACCGTAAACCGAACCGGTGTTTTCTAAAATGCTGAACCGAACCGAAAACCGAAAAATAAAATGGTTCGGTTCGGTTCACTCAGCAAGGTATTGAGTTACTGGCGAATAGTAAGCAAAATCAGCAACTAGCTATAAAATATTGCGAAAATACTTGGAAAAGCAGAGTTGTTGAAAAAAAGCTAAGAACATAAACCTTATTAAATTTGCTAAGGACCCAAAATTGTAATAAGCCAAGTCTTGATTGTATTATCCGTGGGGGTCCACTTACTTAAAGCTCATGTGCAATGTGCAAAAACAATTTTTTGAATTGTGCTCTGGACACTTACAGCATATATTAAACCCATCCAAATCGGTTAAGCGGTTTTTAAGATAAACGAGTTTTTTGATTTATCTTTCCGCCCTCATAACTTCACTCCAATAGCGATTAGAAGACTACAAACTTAGGAGAGTGAGTTTCTCATTGATGGTAACAACATATTTAAATTTGGTGCGGATCGGAGCGGGGGCATATTTTGTATGTTTATTCTGCTAAGGCCCTTTTATTATATAATAGGGTGTGTTTCACATATCGCATATCGATTTCGAGTTAAAATTGTTTAAGTTTATATGTGCCAAATATGTCAGAGATTACTTGATCAGGTCAAAAGAAAATTGTAATTATTTGACTATTTTGATCCGCTTGGCTTTCAGTAGTCGATTTCAAACCGTCAAAGTTTCTAAACAATATGAAGTGACCATCGATGTTTTCGTCACTTGATATGTAAACTTGTATGATTTCAAAACGAAATGAGAACTTTTATACGGGAATTGCCGTCGAAGTTCTGTAAAAACCCGATTAACTGAAAACCTAAGTCTTTGTTAATGAATAATCCGAATACCTGTTGCAAAAATATCTTTAGTTAATTAAATGAATAAAGAGCGAACCGAACCGAACCGAACCGTAACCGCGGTTCAGTAAGCCCCAAAAACCACGTAATGAACCGAACCGGCGGTTCAAAAACTGTGTGAACCACTGAACCGAACCAGTCCTTATTTTCAAGTGGTTTGCATCCCTGCCCAGCACAATTGGGAAAGTTCCAAAGTCTCCAAAACTTGTCTGCCGTCTGCCTTATCATTTGCTTGGTGGGCTGCGGCATATGCAGTGGTTGTAGCTCCTCCCAAAGAGCTATTACAGTTTCTTTTACAACAACTGACACAGTAGTCCTTCCAATTTGTATGCCAATGACGAAAAAGATGCACCAGTAGCTAAATATCTGTAAATACGGATTATTTTTTACATAGGTGTAATTAATTAATACAATTTTTATTTCAGAGGACTGTTTAAAGAAGAAATGGAAAAACATCCGTGACCAATTTCGAAATGAGTTCAAAAAAATTCCAGTTGCAAAATCTGGGGATTCCGGAGTTTCGGAGGAGAATTATAGCAACTATACAACTTGGCCCCATATCAAGTCTCTGCTTTTTTTGAGAGACCAAATCAGACCACGTAAATCAGTCGGAAATTTAGATACTTCCTTTTCAAACTACGATTCACAAATTTCTTTCGAAGCATCCTCTTCAAGGTTCACTTCAGAAGACTCATTAAATGAAACATCTGTAGATGAAACTATATCTGAAGAAATTCGTGAGATGTGTGATGATGAGGTCAACTATCAACCAAAAAAAAGCAGATAAAGCTTAGTGCTTCTAACGAATTGTTAGCTATTGAGAAACAAAAATTAAAGTTACTAGAACAAAAAACAAATATGCAAAAAGGGAGAGATGATGACTGTTAAGTATCGGCATTTATGTCACCTTTAGAACTATCGATATTACTAAAATGAACGAAATACGGTCACACGAATGTTCTGGCCACACGATAAAATGGGCGAACAACAATGTAAAAGAAGACGAAATAAAAGCACGCTTTGAATATTGAAACGCGTGAATACACAACATATTGGCGACGAGGTCAAAAAAAAAGAGATTAGATAACCAGCAAATCACTTGTATTACAAGAAAGGCATAAGTTGTATTACAACGTCAAAGTGTTATGCCCGAAGGAGATTCTTCAGACACAAAGATGACGCAGCCCAGCTTAACAATTATGCAGGCATCGAACATGCCAGAATTCTCAGCACAAACTGCATGGCCCATGTGCCTTGAGAGACTTGAGATTCGTATATGGGTCATTCTTTTATAAACCGAACAGCAAAAAATTTTTTTATTTTTCATTTTAATAAAAAAAAATCCGAAATTAGATCTCGACATGCCCACCAAAACGTAATTTGCGGTTTTGCACAAAAATTTTTTGTTAATTTTATAAACAATTTCAAAAATCGTCAAAATCGAAAAAATGGAAAAAAAGGGTTTTTTAAAAACGTGATATCTTAGGTTTGGTTTATCGGACAGTGCTCAAGTTGATATCGATGGAAAGAATTTCACTGTATCTACTCAAATTATAATTTTATAGATTTTTAAATTATTTAATAATATTAAGTAATTGTTGCTAAAAATTATTTATAATTTTTTCAAAGTGTTAACCACCATGATATAGCTTCGAAGGATAAACAGTTTATTGTCCTAAATATAACTTAAATTTTGGTGTTTTCAAAAAGATGGAGACTTTTATAGTTTAAAAGTTATGAATTTTTAAAGTTATAAACAATTAAAAAGATGCCCTTAAATAAAAATTTCTCACGCAGTCAGTTTTAAAGCTTTTTGATTGAAACTTGACAATTGTGCTTTATATTTATCAAGCTTTCCAAAAATGTCAACATCGCGCGAATCGGATGACTATATCATATAGCTGCCATACGAATGTAATGATTAATTGAATTTTGTTGGGAATTTGGGTTACCAGAGCTTGAAAAGTAATTTATAACACTACTAAATTCAGCATTTGTATGGCAGCTATATGATATACTCATCCGATCCGCCTGATGTTAACATTTTTGAAAAGCTTGATGAATATAAAGCACAATTGTCAAGTTTCAATCAAAAAGCTTTAAAACTGACTGCGTGAGAAATTTTTATTTAAGGGTATCTTTTAATTTGTTTATAACTTTAAAAATTAATATCTTTTAAACTATAAAAGTCTCCATCTTTTTGAAAACACCAAAATTTAAGTTATATTTAGGACAATAAACTGTTTATCCTTCGAAGCTATATCATGGTGGTTAACACTTTGAAAAAATTATAAATAATTTTTAGCAACAATTACTTAATATTATTAAATAATTAAAAATCTATAAAATTATAATTTGAGTAGATACAGTGAAATTCTTTCCATCGATATCAACTTGAGACCTATCCGATAAACCAATCCTGAGATATCACGTTTTTAAAAAACTCTTTTTTTCCATTTTTTCGTTTTTGACGATTTTTAAAATTGTTTATAAAATTAACAAAAAAATTTTGTGCAAAACCGCAAATTACGTTTTGGTGGGCATGTCGAGATCTAATTTCGGATTTTTTTTTATTAAAATGAAAAATAAAAAAATTTTTTGCTGTTCGGTTTATAAAAGAATGACCCATATAAGCGAGGTTGGGGCTACAACAGATGACGCAAATAAGGCAACATTGCTACGTTTCATTGGCGCTGAGGCATACAGTGTATTACACAGTCTCTGCAGCCCGAGTTCACCATCTAGTAAATCGTACAAGGAACTATGTACTATATAAGACACCCAATATACTCCACCCACGATAGTTTTCCATGAGCGAAAACAGTTCCACACAGCATGCAAGAAGTCCAACGAGTCAGTTGCGGATTGGTACGCGCGGATCAAGAAGCTTGCACACAGCTGTAAATTTGGCATGAAATTAGAGGCATTCGTTCTGGACAGGTTCATTATTGGATTGTCCAGTGAACTATTTGAAAGACTCTGTGAGGAAGACGAGACCATAACCTTGCAGCAAGCGTTAAGGAACACCTTAATATGCAAGACGAAAATGGCGGCAAAAACTTCACTTCACTGATGCGGTCAACTATATCAATAGGACACGCAAGCACCAAGGAGGCGCTGATTTAGCGCAAGACAAGAAGAGACAGCCATGTTCCAGATGCGGCTGGCGAAATCACTCTTCGAGCGAATGCAAATACAAGGACAGTAAATGTCATAAATGCGGGAAGACGGGTCACTTAGCATCCGTATGCAAGACGAGAAGCGGAAAGAACGTAAATTATGTATCTGTTTCAAGTAAAAATTGTAATTCAAGCAAGGCAACTGATAAGCATATTTTCAGTATTCTAGGCAAAAGTTCGGAGGGAGCATACACACTACCAGTTCAAGTGGAAGGGCTAAAAATGGGCGCACCATGTAACTTGATTCCTGTTGATCTGTTTCGAAAAATGAAAGTATCGAATTTAAGACCATGTAAGATTCCCTTTGTCAATTACAGTGGTTATCCTATCAAGATGTTGGGTGAGTTTGATGCATCAATTATGTTTCGAGATACCTATAAAAGAGTTGTTGTAGTTGTGACCAAGTCTAAGAATCCTCCGTTGCTTGGAAGGTCGTTTTTACGAGCGTTTAATTTTGAATTACAGCAAATTAATGTCATTTCGGAGCACACTGATTATAAAATGCTAGCAGATCAGATTCTGAATGAATTTTCATCTGTATTTACAGATAAATTAGGAGCATATGTTGGAGACAAAACTCACTTAAAAATATGTGGTGATGCCAAACCCATATTTCATAAACTAAGACCACTTCCTCTCATGTGGAAAGAGAAGGAAGAGCAGAAAATACGAAGTCTTGTAGTTCAAGGTATGTAAGAATGGGAACACCTTTAGTACCCGTATTGAAGTCTGATGGAGATTTGAGAGCTTGCGCAGACTATAAGGTTACTTTAAACAAGATTCTATGTGACTTTAGGTATCCTTTACCAAGGATTGACGAAATTTTTGCTGCTCTAGAAGGAGGTAAATTGTTCACGAACTTAGATTTATAACAAGCCTACAACCAGTTATTATTAGATGAAGAGTCCCAATTGTTATGTCCTTGGAGCTCTCATGTGGGAATTTTTATGGTCAAAAGACTACCTTTTGGTATAAAGACAGCAGCATCTATCTTTCAAAAAACCATTGAAAATCCGCTCAGAGGCATTCCGTATGTAGTTACATACCAAGACGATATCACCGTCACAGGTCCTGATATGAAAACCCATATTAGTACTCTCAGGACAGTACTTAGCAAGCTGAAATCAGCAGGGCTAAAATTAAACAAAGCAAAATGCAAATTCTTAGAGGAAAAGATCGAATATCTAGGATTTGTCATAGATAAAACTGGTCTTAGTAAAAGCAATGAAAGAATTTCTTGCGTTACACTGTGACACATTTTTGAACTCGAAAAAGTTGATACGGTCGAGACCAAAAAATTCTGAAAGGGTGTGATGGTAGTATAAAAACGCTGCATGGGTTTGGTCCGATTAGCTGCCGTTTTCTTTTTATTGACCTTTGAACTTTTTAGCTTCAGTGTAGGATTAATGATTTCATATCTCGTAAGCTATATTGAATTTTGCTTTTGTGTCTTTAGCAAAGTTGTTGCTCTTGGCTTGGCCTACAAAACATTTCTCAGTAGCAAATCAAAAAATGACGTCTTGGTACTTAAAATTAAAAAGATGTCCAAAAATCAATTTTCACAACTTTTCAGTTTTCCTGAAATCCGTTACAAATTTGGACAAGTAATGTAGGTAAAAGTTGTTGCTTAGACCAAAATAAACAAACCGTTAGTACGAACACACTTCATTTAAGTACTCTTTGATATAGTAAAAAGACCAAAAGCAGAAAAACTGTCAAAAAAATTCGAAAAAACCAATTTTATCGGTAAAAAGTAATAAATTAACTTTCTTTAGCTAAATTTTTAAGTTATATTTTTTGACAATTTTATTGATTTAATACAAAACAACAAAATTTTGATAGTGTCAGCCAATTTCTACCAAAAACTGTACTTTCGAGATTTGGTTGAAATTATTCATCTTTAGGGTCTTTAACTATATGAAGGACCATTCGAATGAAGTTGGTATGTTCCAACCGATTGTTTACGTTAGTCTAGTACTTTTTCGTCCTTCATTGCTTGGTCAAATTCGTTATAGTTTCAAGAAAAAGTTGAAAAACGGTACAAAGAGGGGAAAACAGAAGAATTTACGACATTTTTGCAATTTTGAGTTTAAAGATGTGAATATTTACTTGTTACTTAAAGTTTTGTAAAACAAGTCAAGAGCAACAACTCTTTCACGTCAAAGCGAAATTCCAAATAGTTTATGAAATAGGAGTTACAAGTCCCAATCATATGCTTAAAACTTCAAAGTGCTATAAAAGAAACGGCAGCTAACCACCAGGGAAGGTTTTTGTACTACTATCATACCCTTCAGAATTTTTTGGTCTCGACCTATCAACTTTTTAGTGTTGCACAGTGTTATTAACGCACCGACACCGACTAATGTTTCGGAGGTCAGAGCTTTTATAGGAATGGTAAACTACTATTCAAAATTCATCGACAAGTTCGCATAAAAAACGGATCCATTGTATAACCTATTGAGGAAAGGTTCTGAGTTTAAATGGACTCCAGAATGTAACAACGCGTATAACGTGATTAAAAATGATATATCATCTGACAATATTTTAGTGCATTTTAATCCAGAATTGGAAATAATATTGACGACAGACGCATGTAATACAGCGGTCGCAGGCATTCTTGCTCACAAATTTAAAAATGGAACGGTAAAGCCAATTGCTTTCGTATCCAGAGCACTACAAAACAGTGAAAAACGCTATAGTACTATATAAAAGGAAGATTTAGCTATCATATTTTCGGTTTCTAAGCTTCGCCAGTACTTACTGGGTCAAGAATTCACTTTGAGGACAGACCACAAACCACTTCTCACCATATTTGGAGAACACAAGGGATTGCCATTGATGGGCTCGGCAAGAATGCAGAGGTGGGCATTACTTTTGTCTGGCTTCAATTATGTAGTTGAGTACGTAAAGGACACATTTAATGAAGCTGATCATTTATCCAGAATTCCTCAAGTTGAAGGAGAGGTTCAATTAAAAGAATGTAATTACATTAACCTCATAAGGCAACAAAATCCGTTAAGTTTAAATTTTCAGTCTATAGCAAAGCTAACTAGACGAGATCCACTGTTGTCGAAGTTGCATAAGGCAATAGAAAGTGGAACTATTTCCCAGTTGGGGGAAGAATACAAAGCATTTAAAAACAAGGAAACTGAATTATCAGTAGAGTATGGATGCATTATGTGGGGTTATCGCACAATAGTACCACAAAAGCTACAACAAGAGGTACTTGACTATCTTCATATTTCACACTTAGGTGTTGTGAAAACTAAAGCTTTAGCCAGAACCTACATTTGGTGGCCAGGGCTTGATAAAGATATAGAACGAATGATAAGTCAGTGTGAGCCATGTCAAAAGTTTCAGCAAAGTCCCAATAAAAGCGCATTAATTCCGTGGCGACCGGAAGTCTCAGCATGGAAACGAATTCATGTAGATTTTGCGGGACCGATAAGAAATCAATATTTCTTGGTCATAGTTGATTCATATTCCAAATGGGCAGAAGTTATGATCACAAAACAGATTACATCTAATTTCACAGTGGCGAAATTAAGGGAACTGTTTTGTAGGTATGGATTAGTTGATGTACTGGTCAGTGACAATGGACGCCAGTTTACATCTGAAGAGTTTAAGATCTTTTTGGGGATGAATGGAGTTAAGCTTGTTTTGACTGCTCCAGGTCACCCATCGATAAATGGACAAGCAGAGATTTTTGTAAAAACTCTCAAGAAATCGGTATTAGCCACACTCAATCAGTATCCTACTGAAGAACTGATTACAGAAACACGAAGCACTGTACTACAGGTGAGACTCCAGCAAAGTCTTAAAACCAGGTTAGATTTTCTGACTACGCCTACTGCTAGACAAACGATTTTGAAGAATCAGGAAAAAAGTGTTCAAAATTATAGAGGCAATCGGATTGCGATTTTTGGCGAAGGTCAGAAAGTTTTCATTCGAGATTATAGAGATCCCAATAAGCCTGCATGGTCACCCGCCACAATCGAAAAACAATTAGGATCTCGAACATATTTATGTAATCTCACTCACAATAGCCGCATTATTAAGCGACACACTGATCAGATCAGAGTACCAGTTGATAAAGACGGTACAACAGGAAACAAGGAACCGGTGCTAACAAACGATTAAAAGGATGCTAATGCATTGAATATGAAAAATAGTGTGGATGCTTCGTCTGGATATAACAGTAACGACATGACTCCCAAAAGAATATTAAGGCCACGTCAAGATGGTAAAGTTTTAAGAACAAATGTAAAAAAATGATGTTATAAGTAATGACTTAGGGGGAGCGTTATCAGTATCGGCATTTATGTCACCTTTAGAACTATCGATATTACTAAAATGTACGAAATACGGTCACACGAATGTTCTGGCAACACGATAAAATGGGCGAACAACAATGTAAAAGAAGACGAAATAAAAGCACACTTTGAATATTGAAACGCGTGAATACACAACAATGACGAAGATTTCTTCGATAGCCTTTTGCCATATATGCGCAAAATGAATGCAATGAACAAATTATTATGCAGAATGGAAATTCAAAAGACTATTTATAATTTTTCCATTGAAAATAATTCAGATGCTTCATTCACTTAATCGTAATTTAATTTAAGTATTTAAATCTAATAACATGAATAATTTGAATATGAACAATGTTCATTGAACATCTATTAAGTTTCACATATGTATATAATTGAAATAAATTTATCATTTAAAAATCTTACCTCAAGGTTATTATTAATTTTTGACACGGCAATAGGGGATGAATTATAAAATTTGACCAACGTTTCTCCAATCTGCTGTTAATTTTTTTCAATATGTAATCGAACGTCGAAATTGACATCCGCAAATAAAGCTTGGTACGGAGATACCCGCGAAATGAAAAAGTCCATATAAAAAAATGATTTCGCACGGATTTCGCAAGTTGCTGTTTCGTGAGTTGGTATGGAGTTCACGCTCGAAATTGGCATATCGATATCACAGCGTTGGCACCCGACGTCAACGTGTCACGCGATAGTCACCCGATAGGCACGTGACGAGAGATGATTTCGAAGGTGTGAAATATATGTAAAACATATTTTTCGTACTCTACATGGCGGTAGACTCTCATATACATACAAGTCTTGTGGCGCGGAACTTTTAAATGAGTAGGACAAGTATACAAAAACAATAAAAAGGCTGAACATTTTTTCATTGGAGGAAAAGGTGATAGCGGCTTGACAAAAATTCTCTGCAAAAGTATAGATATTTATTCAGTTTAATTATGCTATTCACAATTGATTGTTTTTGCTTGGAGATCATTGCAACGCGGCTTGGGCTTCGTTAAAGGACAGCGCCACCGTTCGCTGGTCCTAAGCATGCCAAGAGTGAAAGCGGTGGTGGAGGATCCATCGCAACTCAAGGAGGCAGCGATGTGAAGTGGCCGTTAGCTCCACTTGTGTCGTTTTTGACCAAATTGTCGGCACAAGGTATGTGTGCCATGCATATGAACAAATAAGTGCTCAATCTCTTTTCACGAACCTTAGCTACTCGACCGAAAGGGGTGATGATGAGGAACTTGGTCCAGCACAAAGTGATTCAATTGTGAACGACGACGTTTCCGTATGTCGACCGGATGAACCGCAGAACTTTTCAATAGTCAGACTTGGGACTTCTTTGTCGCCGCAAGTCGTGGACAACATCTTCTAATCCATGATATTGCATTATAAGTACATAACGTCGAGATGACATGGCCACAACAGTCGATTCTGCCATTTCCCTAGTCGTGTCGAAAGAGCACCAATTGCCAATTGGAGCAAATGATTGAAAAGTTACAAATAAAGGTAACGATGAACCTACAAACGTTTTATTTGTTTACGATTTATTTAAGTTATACAACTGCCTCCACATGGATCTTCACAGGAAGTAAGGATTAAACAAACACTGCCGAACCCTAGGTGCCTTCACTAAAGCTTCTTACAAATCACATAAAGCTATTGCTGCAACTCTTGCATCATTAAAGGCCACCATAAATATTCGCTGTTAATTAGTTTAAATTGTCCCGCCAAATTAAATTTGAAAACAAAGCAACTAGAGATGAGCGACTTATTTCGCACTTGCTATCGATGAAATAATGTGCAGAGATTTCGCACACTTTTCGCAAGTATCTCCATACCAAGCTTAACTAAAAAACTTTTCTGGATGTTGTCGTAAGTCTTTATATAAATTATTGAACTCTCCTTTCTCATTTCGATTGCGGTTAAGTGGGTGGATACTGGACACTTTTTTTTTGCAACAAAATTAATTGTTGCTCTTGTAGCAAAAAATTCTTCGTCTGAATCCATCACGCCCTCACTAATAATTGAAATAGAGCAATGCAATTCGCTGCTCTCAAGGAATTGCACTCTCAATGTTCAAAGTAAATTAAGCTCGCACTGTCTGAGATCCATGCTTTCACTACTGGACTCTCCTTGTATTATTAAATCATGGTAAATTCCGACAGTAAATTAAAATTGATCATTGCGACTCGCTTTGCTCAAAGCTTTCACTACGTCATCTTCTCGCTTTGCTCATAGCAAGAAATATTATCGCTTCTCGCATCGCTTCGCTTCTCGCGCCCACTCTGACATTAGCCTTAAATCGGACTTTTATGATTAATACTGAACCTATAGGACACTTTGCACTTTCACACACTTTATAGCAACTTCTTCTAGCAATGATTTCGATTTAATTGGGGGGGATCATCTTAGTTTTTTGGCACAACAAAATTATGCGTCTCTTGGCGGACACCACTCGCGATCAAATGACACAGCTTGAGAGAGCGGGAGCAATAAAGATAACGAACTTAATGTTGGGCTTCTCTCGCCAATCGCCAACAGGGGAATGACAATGACAAAAATGCGTTTCACTTCAGCAGGAAGAGGGTAAATGCTTCATAATTCCATTGGGTGGCAAAAATAAGATCCAAACAAAAGCCCGAAACAAAAACTCGGAAGCGAAGGCGTTTATCTTAGTGTTGGCTGACTGAATGCAAGATCCTCCAGCAGCACTAAGGATGAAAACCAAAAACCAAGTTTTCTTAGCAGCAAGATCTAAGAATCTTTTTGTGGTTTCACATACCTTATTGTGTGTCAAATGCAGTTAGGAATGATCGTCTGCAGATTAGGTTAGAATCGAGGCTTCAGTGTTTTTTTGATTGAAATATTCAGCTCAAAGAGTGTGGTGACTTGACACCAATGGGACCCATGGTGGAATAATATGAGGTGACACCGAGCGAGTGAACGGTCTCTCTGTTTGTAGGGCCAGTGAGTCAGTTCGTTGTGAATGCTTGAAGTGACAGGTTGGGTGCGCACAAATTTGTCTGTGTTTTTGTATGTATGTGTCTTGTTTTTGTTTATTTGCTGGTTTTAGTGTAAAATGTCAAGTTACTGTGTAATTTGCCGCAAATCGTTTGGGCGATGCAACGTAAAGCTCATACGGTTTCCAAAAGACGTGGGAAGAAAAACCATTTGGGAAGAGTCTTTGGGCATTTGTATTTTTAAAATTTGAATTAATCTTCCTGAAAATTGTTGATTAAATGACAGCTCCCTAACTTCCTTAACACAACAAACAATAATTAACAAACACAAAACAAAGCAAGCCATCTGCTATCCCTTTCTTTTTGACACTGGCCTCAACAGATGCTGACGGTGTCACTTTATATTATTACACTATGGGATAACCTATCTGTCCGGGTGAGTTTTCAGCAAAGAGGAAGCTAGCAACAACCAAGGCGGCATTTACAACCCTTTGCAAGGCGGAAGTAGCGAAGTTGGTTGCGCTAGCGGAAGCGTTAGGGCATTTTTTTCGCGAACTAGTTCACGCCCGATTTCGTGAGTTTATTGCTATGAAACTGCAAGCGCGCTCTTTTTATTATCGTATGCAGAGCTTTGAAACAGAGCAAAAAAATGTACAAATATAGCAATACTATTGCAGACCTGCGGTCGTTATGTAATCAGATACTTTTCATTGAAACAATATAATGACAAAAAAAAAGCGGTAGTGCATTATATGCCTTCTTCATCGATTTCAAAGCTGCGTTTGACTCAATATATGGAAATCTTTTATTCTACAAACTCAGCTACACAGGAATGTCTTCAAAAATGAGAACTCTGTTGCAAAGTCTGTATACGAGCATCAAATATAAAGATATAGTCTATATTAAGCAAACGTTACAATATTTTTCATGAGATTAGAGCTTTCTATGTATTATACATATTTTAATACTTTAAGTTCCAATATTTGGATTAAAAACGACTTCGATTTACCCTTTACTCATGAAGAAACATATTTAACAGTGCTCCTGCGTTCCTTAGGGTGACCATCCGATAAGTATGCAAGATTTTTTATGGTGGGAAGGGTGGGCTAGCGGGGGGCTTGGTTCACTTTTTTGCTAATAACTTGAAAACCGATCATCCGATCTTTATCATTTCTTTGGCAAATCGAATCATTTTGATAATTACTAACTATCTCTAGAAGGTATGAATCGTGTATCTCCAAACTGTAGGAGATGTAACGTTTTTTCCAAATTGCGGGGGCGGGAGGAGGCGTGGCCAAAATTTTAAACAAACTTGATCTGCGTGCAGAAAAAAGAAGCATTAGTCCCATACATGTCAAACCTCAATCTCTTACCATCTCTGAGATTTAGGTGTTCATACAGACAGACGGACGGACGGAAGGACGGACAGACGGACAAGTCTATATCGACTCGGCTGTTGATGCCGATATAGAATATATATACTTTATATGGATCGGAAATGATTCCTTCGGCCTGTTACATACATTTGCACGACTTTAGTATACCCTATATAGTATAGACAATTTATGCGAATTCCAGAAGATTAAGGGATTACTCTCCCATCATGTGTGCGGCAACCTAAGGTAAAACTTAAGTTCACTATTTTGCATTTCTTCCATTGAATGTACTTTTAAAATCAACCTATTATGGGCTTCCATAAAGTCAAAACACGAGGCATCTGAATTTTCGACATAAGAAATCTGTAAAAAATTTTATAAAATTAATTAGTATTTCCTTTTCTTTATTTTTGGGAAGCATAAAAATATTGCAATATTCTACTGATTACTGTGCATTGTTATTAAAGTTAATACATAATTACAAACTTGAATTTTTGACATTCCGGGTTTTCGTGGGTAAATGTAGCCAATTCATTCAAAATGTACATCTTATGAAATCTCGGATCAAGATATGACGAATTCACTAATATTTTATTGGACTTAAGTGGCTTGATCCTTGTATCCAATCGGGTACAAAGCGACTCTTAAGTAAGGATGCCCTCGTCAGATTCAACTTTTACAATCTAAATTTTGTTGAATAATAGTGAAAATAATGGAATCACCATACTGACAGTGACATAATATTCACTACTTATTTTCTCAGTTGCATCTTTAAATGGGCCCAAAAGGCTACACAAATCACGGCCAATGTTTAATTCTTTAGCCGATAGTATTTCTGGTAATTATTTAACAAATTCGGCTCCTTTTATAAAAGAGATTGTTACTTTATTTGCAAGACCCAAAAGGGACGTCATCATATCAAGGCACGAACTCCATCGCGTGTCAAAGAGAATATTGTGTGCAAATTTGAAGTCAATCCGAGTAAAACTAACGGAGTTACAGCGTGTCAAACACGCTCAAAATGAGCAATGGTGAGCGTATGAAAAACTTTAAATCAATTTTCCCGGAAACGTCTTTTTGAAAGTTTGTGTACATCAGAACTCAAATCTATCTAAAATCATTTTAAAGGTGATGAATTTCTCCAGGTAATCAGGAAGAGTTTTTATACCCTTGGAGAGGGTATATTAAAATTGTCCGGATGTTTGTAACGCACAGAAGGAAGCATACGCTGCACATTTGTCGGAACCGGCCGGATCGGATGACTATAGCATATAGCTGCCATAGGAACGATCGGTTGAAAAACTAGTTTTAGTGAAAAAAACTTTTTTGTTTTCAATGCTATCGCTCCCAACGCTCGTATTTATAAGTTTTTAATGATTTCACATAATTTCACCAAGCCCTGTCAAAATCGGACAACTATATAGTATAGCTGCCATACAAAAGTTAGGTCAGAAAAAAAGTCTTAGTGAGAAAAACTTTTTTGTTTTTAATGTTATCGCTCCCAACGCTCGTATTTATAAGTTTTTAATAATTTTACATAATTTCATTAAGCCTTGTCGAAATCGGACCACTATATAGTATAGCTGCCATACAAACTGTCAGCCATATATCAAGCTCCAAGGGTATATAAACTTCGGTCGAGCCGAAGTTAGCTTGCCTCTATTTTTTCATTTTTTTTTTTTAGTTCTTATACACTTGAAAAGTGTATTATAATTTTGCCCAGAAGTTTGCAACGCATAGAAGGAATCATCTCCGACCACATAAAGTATATATATTCTTGATCAGCATGACGAGCTGAGTCGATTAAGCTTTGTCCGTCCGTCTGTCCGTCCGTCCGTCTGTCTGTTTCTACACGAACTAGTCCCTCAGTTTTGAAGCTAGCGAGCTGAAATTTTGCACAGAGTCTTCTTTTGTCTGCACGCTGCTAATATGTCGGAACCGACCGGATCGGATGACTACTTCTTGTAGCTGCCACACAAATGATCGGTCGAAAAATGGGTTTTAATAAGAAAAACTGTTTTTTCCTCAATATTACCGCTCTCAATCACGGTCATGGGTAATATTTAATGTTTTTAAGCGAAGTTTGGTCGAAGTCGCTTACCATTGAGACAAGCGTTTTCAAGTGTATAAAAACTTCGGCACGGACGAAGTTAGCCTTGCCTTTCTCGTTTTCTATTTATTAATAACAAATCAACCGCGATATTTTTAGCTAAATTCGCTTTTTCTGATTACCTCGAGAAATTCAAATCGATACATTTTGCTAATTACTAACTATCTCCAGAAGGTACAAATCGTTTATCTTCGAAACTGTAGGAGATATAACGTTTTTTTCAAATTGCGCGGGCGGGAGGGGGCGTGGCAAGAACTGAAAATAAACTTGATCTGCCTGCAAGTATAAGAAGCATTTGTCCCATACATGTCAAACCTCTATCTCTTACCATCTCTGAGATCTGTCGGTTCATACGAACGGACGGACGGACGGACAGACAGACGGACAGACGGACATGGCTATATCGACTCGGCTGTTGATGCTGATCAAAAATATATTTACTTTATATGGTCGGAAATGATTTCTTCTCCCTGTTACATACTTTTGCACAAACTTAATATACTCTATGTACCTTTGGTACCAAGTATAAAAACCAGAGCGGGCAAACAAACGAAACGAAACGTTTCTGAATCGTTTCGTTTCGTTCTTTGCACAGAGCGAAACACAAACAAAACCCAAAAAAAGTAACTGTAACACAAAATGAGTTCTGTTCAGTTTGCGTTCGTCAACGCAAACTAAACGTAAAGCGAAATGCTCTCATCTTGATTTGCGGACAAAGGGAATCGGAACGATATGCAACGAGCGCGAATAGTTCGGAAACGTTTGCTGCTCTATTTGTATTTGTATTTGTATTGTTGTTGTTTTTTTCTGTTGCTTACTTCATTGTTTCTCTCAGCCTTGTTGTTGTCGTTCCGAAACGTTTCAAGGCAGTGCAGCTTTCGGAAGAACAATATTCCAATCGTTTCGTTTGCGCTCTTCGGCAATATAAAGTTAGTGGTTTCGTTTTCCCTCACTAGAGTAACAGCTACAAAACAAATGAATCGTTCCTTGGCTTTTGCGAACGGTTCGTTAAACGTTTCGTTTCTTTGCCCGCTCTGATAAAAACACAGTTAAAATACATATATGTACACTAGCAAAAGGCCCGTCGCGCTTCGCTGCGCATTGAACAGTATAGAACCAAAATCAGAATCAGTTTGAAATCAATCGTGAGAGTTAAATACACAGTTCAACAAAAATAGGAGTCACGCGGGCCGGGGAATAAGGTTGATACCGTTCGACGAAGGCTTTCAAGCTGAATAAAAGTAAATTTTCCAAATTTTTGTAGCACGTTAAGTTTTTAAGATATCAATGGTCAAAGTTGTTGAAAATGCCTAAAATTGCAACTTTCAAAAATATATTAAAAAGCCATCTTTAACGGAATAATGCGTGTGAAAATTTAGATAAATAGGTTGATCTTTCCTCTATCGAGGGCCATAAACCAAATTTTTGATTGATGGGCAAAAAACCGTAAATAAATTAAAAAGAAAGATGTATATTTTACATGTTTCGAGCAAACAAACAAACATAATTTTGTGTCAGTAGGCTCTTTTGAAAATCAGTTTTAAAATTTTTAAAATGCCGCGAAAGTGCTTTACCTTACCGGATTCTTTCTGCTATGTTTGCGCAAGGCACACTCCAAAGTGTAAAAGAGAGTAAATTAACCAATCGGTCCAAACGGCTTACGAAGGGGTCTTTGGCAGTCGAATGGGCAACTTGGACGAATCAATGGTACCACTTTCGATATTTACTCGCTGCCGCCGGAAACTCCAGCTCTCAATCAAAGAAAAACAAGTGAGAAAGTCGGTCAAACCCGACTATAACATACTCTGTACCTGGAGTAGAAGCTGAATGCAATGCTGGTGCTGCGCTCATCTCAAAGTCTCTCTCTTAATCTCTCTCTCGCTCTCTCTCTCTTTCTAAGATTGTGTGGTGTTAGTTGTGAATGGGTGGGAGGGGGTGGGGGAGGGCGATGTACTTTTTTGCTCATAACTTGAGAACCGCTGATCCGATCTTTATCATTCCTTCGGCAAATCGATACATATTGCTAATTACTAACTATCTCTAGAAGGTACGAAACGTCTATCTTTAAAACTGTAGGAGATATAACGTTTTTTCCGAATTGCGGGGGCGGGAGGGGGCGTGGCAAAAATTGAAAATAAACTTGATCTGTCTGCAGCTATAAGAAACATTTGTCCCATACATGTCAAACCTCTATCTCTTACCATCTCCGAGATCTGTTTGTTCATACGGACGGACGGACGGACAGACAGACGGACAGACGGACATGGCTATATCGACTCGGCTGTTGATGCTGATCAAGAATATATATACTTTATATAGTCGGAAATGATTCCTTCTCCCTGTTACATACTTTTGCACAAACTTAATATACTCTATGTACCTTCGGTACAGAGTATAAAAAGAATGATGCGTTTCATTGTCCCAGCACATTGGAGAGAGCAGAGCAATCATCTAACATATTGCTACTTTTGCCTATCCAAAGTATCGGGCTTTTCGACAAGAAATTCCATTTTCCCACCAAATATATTCGATATGGAAAAGTCTTTCGCAAAGTGAATTCATTCATTCACCTGCGTCTTATTCTCTATTTAAATGCAATAAAAACAAAATAATAGTTTTGGAATAAATTAATAGTTTAAAATTTTATTCAATGTCCTATATTACTCAACATTGCTATTTATTATTTTTACTTTGCACACTGGGCCAGCGGCCCGAGATTTTGGCCAAAAGTCCCAATTTTTTTTTTGGAAATTGGACAAAACGAAGATCGGCAATGATTTTAAATAGATAAAGCTATTTTATGGCAAAATTTGGAACCTTTTCTCGAAATGGTTTTTGCGAGACAGCCGTTCAAAGTTAATTTTTATTAAAATCGATGCAAAAAATAATTAATTTGTGACGCACTGAAGCGTCACAAACACAGATAATAGAATAGTAAGCACTGACGACCCATTGGAGGGAAAAGGGCAAAAAAAAAAAAACATGAAGTACAAAATGACCCACGATATTTTTTTTTGTTATAATCTTAATTAAGTTTTTTTGAATAAATATAAGCCTAAAATAACCCAGTCACCGCTTAGTCACGGCACATCTCTAACGAAGTCACGAGTTGACACCTGGTCACACTAGAAAAGACTGGGAGTTGACAACCCTGGCGGCAAAAAGCGAAGGCGGCAAAGAGTCGAACTCGAGATCGCGTGGGGAGACGAATTTTGGCAGCGATCGGGAGGAGTCGCAAACTTTGCGCACCGGGCAAACCGTCGACAGACACATCCGCGGGCAACGCCGGTACAGCAGTAATAACAACGACCAACGGGAAACACCAGTTGAGGAAAATAAAGAAAAAAAACCAAAAGGAAAAAAACTACAAGGAGCAGGTGGGTGCTGATCTGGCCTAGGCGGCACATTGCACGGCGTGCCAAGGATTTTTCGTGTCAGCTCTCTCTCGGTGCGGTGTTAGGCTATAAGTGTCATAGAAAAAAAAATAGATTTATTAAAACAAAGTAAACCTTAAACAAACTTGCCTAACCTTTAACTTGGAGTGTGTGTCCCTCGGCTGCAGTGTAGGTGTTTCCTCATGTGAGTGTTACCGAAGGAGCTCGTTTTGTGTGCGCGTGTGTGAGTGGGACCTGCCATGCCCCTCCAGCCCCCCTAAGTTTCACTTGAGGGTTGGTGGCGCATGGTGGGGATCTACCAACGGAACTGCCAACTTTGCCCCGTTCGCTACGGCTTCACCTGGAGCGAGGCGGCGTTGGTGGTGCGGGACCGCCACTAGAGTTTCCTTCGATCCGCTTAGCGAGTTTTTGTTGCACCGGCGTGGTGTCGGATGCACGCCAGGTGTCCCAGACCCCGCTAAGTTTCACTTGGGGGCTAGTGGCACATGGCGTGCATCCGCCAACAAGACCGCCAACCCCTCCTCGTCCGCTATGGTTTCACCTGGGGCGAGGTGGCATTGGTGGTGCTGGACAGTATCCCCCCCCCCCCCCCACCCAGACTTTTTTTTTGTCAGTTTTTGTGAGTCCTAGTAGGTCGGGGCTGTGTTTGTATACCTACCAGGTGTCCCTAACCCCGCTAAGTTTCACTTTGGGGCTGGTGACACATGGCGTCAATCCAATCCGAGGACTACCAAATCCTCCTCGTTCGCTATGGTTTCACCTGGGGGCGAGGTGGAGCTGGTAGGACTGGATTAGCTACCAGTTTCCGGCCGCTTTGTGCGAATTGGTTACCCGCGTGTGTTGCGTTTGATACGCGCTATGTGTCCCTAACCCCGCTAAGTCTCACTTAGGGACTGGGGGCACATGGCGTGGATCAATCGTAGCGACGCCCACTTCGACTTGTTCTTTATGGTGTCACCTGGGAACAAGCGAATGTTGGTGGAGCCAAGTTCTTGTTTAACTGACGCCAGCGTAGAACGATTCCCAATTCATACATACTTTAGGTATCCCTGACCCCTACGTTATCCCTCGAGGGCTAGTAGCCCATAGATTTACCCCCCCCCACCCCGGGATTTAAAGAAAATCCCGAACTAAGAGACTATCTACATAAAGATCGGGAAAGTAACACCTCCCACTCGATCTATTTTCTGCACCCGTTGTGTCCCAGTACTTACCAAAAATAATTCTGTAAGTGTCCCTGGCCAGACTGAGCTTACCTCAGCCTAAGAGACATCTTTACATGGCGCCCGAGCAGGGACTATCGGGTCTAAACATAAAGCAGAATATATCACCCTCCGTGGCTTAAAGACCCACCAGAATATAAAAAGTTTCAATATTTAATTTTTTCTTTGACGAAAATAGGGTGGGGCAACGAAATTGTAAACGACCAAAAATTTCCCAAAATAACGCATTTTTCACTGTCAAACTGGCCACAGAAATTTTTTTTTTTTTCAGACCAGGAAATATCCCCAAACCACACTCGTGCCACTGTATTTTTGTTATTCGTTTTTTTTTTTAAATAAAATAAAAAGATCCAAGACCCGCAGGAGACCCAAGAAAGTACAGTCCTCGTCAATAACACTCAAAAACAAGCCATGGAAAATTCCCCATTTCGTTCTTTAACTTTTGTCTGTCCCCGAGCGCTCTCTCTCTTCGTAGGCAGAAATTCCCTCAGTTGGGGAAAAGAGAGAAGGAAACGACAGTTAGCCCACCATTTTGGTTATACCCATTGTTGCTAAGCACACACTCAAGTCAAAAAAAAAATAAAGAAGAAAGAGAAAAAAATAAATAAATAAAATAATAAATTTGCGAAAAAAAAAAAAAGTCCGAACTAGCACCGCAACGGTAGAGGCAACGAAGGAGAACCCGAAGCACGCTGGGCAGATGCGGACGAACACAGCCGAGTCCCATCAACCTTCGGCAATGGAGATCGGGCAACAGACAAGGCCAGCCGGACTATATATAAGCAACACATCAACGCCACAAGGCAGTCATCGTCGAGAATTACAAGCGACAACATCAAATTAAAAACACAAGTCCTTTCGCAAATCCGGTATACATCCTAGTGATCAAGGAGAGTCAACGTCAACAAGTAACCACATCAAAGCAAAGCAAAAGTCCTGTGGGGATTAACCCGTTCTTTAAATATATACGCGAATCCTTGACAAGCCCTGTACGAGCCCAAGTATACGCGACCCTCAGTGAACGGCCTACCCTAGCTTACCAGTACGCTGAGCAAATTTAATTCAATAACCCTTAAAAAGTATAACGCGTATCCCGGCCTTAGCTAACCAAGCAGCGTCCTTGAAAAGTGTTGCGAGCATCCTGCCCCGCGTAAACCGAACCCGATAAATAAATCCTTTACCATTCTGGCGAGAATCAGTGATCTTGGGCCCATACGAGACAGGACCTGAGCGAATCCTGCCCAGACAAAGCGAACGTAGTTCCAGGATCCCAGCCTCAAGGATAGTCGTACCACACGTGCCCACATCAGGAAAAATAAAATTGATTTGAACCTCAGACAATATCAATCACCGGTTTCACCACGTGTAACAGTCGCCTTCGGAATCCACTAACGCAAGTGTTAGAATTTAACCAGTATCATCCCAACTATCAAGCATCTCCTGGTATCCTTGAATAGAACGCAGAGTGTGTAGTCTTAACTCTCAATCCTTTCTGACTCGTGAAAAAAACCAAATCCAGCGAACAAGCTCTTCCATTCCACTAGGGTCAACTGTGGGCGTACGTTGGATATCGTTTCTGAGAAAGGCGGAACTAGAAATCCTTTTCGCAGAGTTTAAACTAGACTACACTGGAACCGTTGAAGAGTTGCGTGCCAGATTTTCCAGTTTCGTGTCCCAAAAGAACCACACACCTGATACGATTTCCCGACTTACCGAATTGGAGGAGCAGTATACGAACCAGGCAATGGATAGGAAGTCTCGAGCTACATCTCCTGCACCCAATGGCATTGACCCCTTGCAATCAGGATCAGTGCATGGGACTGTCCCTTCGACCTTTACTGGTGGTAACGCCAAGATCACTGTCGACCCTCCAGGTGTGGGCCTCCAGGTAACTAATCCCGATGGAACTGGGTTAAAACTCAACATCAAGGATGCAAAGCCTACCGGACAGGAGCGAGTGAACCGACCAGGAAAGGAAGTAATATCCTACGCCGTGTTGGCGGAGAAATTAAGAAACTGGGGAATAATTTATGACGGAAATTCCGATCCCTTGAGTTTCATATACCAATTGGAGGAAAGAGCGACCTCTTACAATGTCGATGTCAAGCAAATGCCCTTGGCGATTCCAGGGCTATTGACCGGCACAGCCGAACACTGGTTTAGGACAAGTCAGTTGTTAGGGGAACCATGGGAAACGTTCAAGAAAGAATTCCTTGATTTCTTTTTGCCACCAAGGTATTTCCAACGGTTGGAAGATGACATCCGCACCCGATACCAAAAGAAGGGCGAAAGTTTCAAGCAATATTTGGTAAGCTTACGACTCATGATGCATCGCGCGGGATACAAAAAGGCAGAAGAGTTAGAACGAATCTATGAAAACCTGCTCCCGGAGTATCAACTGTTTACGCGAAGACACGAGTTTACGACCTTAGAACAACTAACAACACTCATAGTAAACTACGAGATCACACGTGACCGTGATGTGGCAAATCACGATAGAATAGTTCATCACCCCCAGTCCTATAGCCCACCAAGCAGTCAGACACTCCCACACTTTTCTCCCATTCCAGTCCCAAATATAGGATCGATCTCTTCACCCTCACAGATTCCAGGGATCCAAGAAAACATGCCACCGATTGACGTTCGGGTTGCCTGCCGTAATTGCAGCGAGCCAGGTCACTTCGCGAAGGATTGCCAGAACCCTACAAAGCTGTTCTGTTGGAGTTGTGGACGCCAAGGTGTACGCACCATCAATTGTTGTCGACAGGGAAACGAGCGACGTCTCCGCCCAATCGGGGAACGGACGGGGACGACCATCACTCAACCCCGGAATTAGGTACTACACTACGTTAAGAGGAGGGGCGCATCACGGCCCGGGTGACTGTTGAGGATCGGCCCTTTCGGGCCACAATCGACACGGGAGCCAGTCGAAGTTTTGTAAGCGAGCGAGTAATCCATCTAGTGGGCACGGCGAAAAACACTAGGGCGGTACGCACCCAGGTAAGCTTAGCCGAAGGCTCCCGCAAAGAGATCACCCAGTACGTGATAGCCAAGATTTGGTTGGGCAACCGGTGGGTATGTCTCCCAACCCTGGTGCTGCCTTCAATAATGGAAGACGTAATCCTGGGGATGGATTTCCTCTGTGGTATCAGCGCTATGATACAGTGCGGTCGAGAAGGAGTACAGCTACGCCCACCCCCAGCTAGACGACCTATAACGTTCCCCGATGAACCCAAGACAACCAAGCCCAGCGAGAAATATGATGACACCCCGAGAGACGATTCCCCGTTAGCAGAACAAGAACTCACAGAAGACAGGATAAGCCCTTTAGCAGTGGAAGAGAAACCCACAAGTCCAAGAACCGTCGCAGAGCACTCAGAAAGCGCAAAGATCCACATATCCCTGAAAGAGGTACAAGAACCAAAGACAGTACGAAATAACCCTTTTCGTCGACCCCCAATGCCCCTAGAACAAGTGATGGATCCGTCAACGGAAACGGGCCGTCATGTGCCAAGGGGACAGAAAAAGAAGGCATCAAAACCAAACGCCACTAATAACTTCGAGTCACCGTCAACCCCGCGCACAACAAGCAAGTCAACCGAAGTACATGAAGTCCTGGCCACCGTCAAAGGCCCGGAAGACAATCTCTCAGGCGGCGGCGCGTCGGGTGTGGAACCATTTGAACCATGGGTTAGGGAGTTCCTAGAAGCCGAACTGAAGGAGTTCGAAGGGCTCACCGGAGTCTCTCACATCGCCGAACACCACATTACCATGCGCGACGACAAACCTTTAAAGCAGAGATACTACCCTAAGAACCCGGCGATGCAGAAGATCATTAACGAGCAGATAGATGACCTGTTGAAGAACGACTGTATCGAACCCTCGAGGAGCCCACACAGCGCACCCATCGTCTTGGTGGGCAAGAAAACTGGTGACACACGACTATGTATGGATTTCCGAGAACTCAATGCCCATTCAATCCCCGACGCCTACCATCTCCCACGGATCACACATATTTTGGAGCGATTGAGAAATGCCCGGTATATCTCAACCTTGGATTTGAAGAGCGGATACTGGCAAATCCCGATGGCTAAGGGAAGCCGAGAATGTACGGCTTTTACCGTCCCTGGCCGTGGATTGTTTCATTGGAAAGTGATGCCATTTGGCCTTCACTCTGCCCCCGCGACCTTCCAGCGTGCCCTAGACAGCGTTATCGGACCAGAGATGGAACCCAACGCGTTCGCCTATCTCGATGACATCATCGTCATTGGGGCTACTTTAGAAGAGCACATGTGTAATCTGCAAGCTGTATTCCGCCGACTACGAGATGCAAATTTACGACTGAATCAAAAGAAGTGCAAGTTTTTCCAGCACAGCCTCGTCTACCTAGGGCATGTAATCAGTGAAGCCGGGATCCACACTGACCCAGAGAAGATAGCCGCAGTGAGAGAACTACAACCTCCAACTTCCTGTAAAGAGCTCCGTAGGTGCCTAGGGATTGCCTCATGGTACAGACGATTTGTACCAAATTTCGCGACAGTAGTGCAGCCCATGTCATCAATTTTGAAGAAAGGTAAGAAATGGTTGTGGACCGAGTAACAACAGCTTTCTTTCGAAGAACTGAAGAGGCGACTGACCGAAGCGCCCGTCCTGGCTTGTCCCGACTTCAATGAGAAGTTCACTCTACAAACAGATGCTAGCAATTATGGTCTAGGAGCAGTGCTGACGCAAAGAATCCAAGGCGAAGAACGAGTCATTGCCTACGCAAGCCGGCGACTAGTACAAGCCGAGGAGAACTACTCGGCTACCGAGAAGGAATGCCTGGCAATCGTCTGGGCAATTCGAAAACTAAGATGTTATGTGGAAGGATATCGATTTGATGTGATCACCGACCATTTGGCTCTTAAATGGCTCAACGCTATCGACAATCCAACTGGCCGAATCGCACGCTGGGCATTGGAATTACAACAATACCAGTTCGATGTCCATTATCGTCGTGGGAGCCAGAATATCGTAGCGGATGCCCTTTTACGCCAACCCCTGGAGGTGTTGCAGATGACCCAAGAAGATCTTCCCCAGTGCAAATGGTGGAACAAGATGACCAAGCAAGTTCAGGAAGAACCAATGAGTTTTCCTGATTATGTCTACGAGAATGGACAGCTATATCGCCGCTTAGGAAACCGACCCGAGGACGAAGAGTCACTACCTTGGAAGCTATGTGTAGCGTTGGAGCATCGCCAGCGGGTCTTGGAGGAGTGCCACGACCACCCTACAGCCGGTCACTTGGGCATTCCAAAAACCCTTTTTCGAGTGGGCCAACGCTATTATTGGCCGGGTCTGTTCCGTGATGTCGTTCGTCATGTGAAGCGCTGTGAAAACTGTCAGAAGTTCAAGGTGAGCCAATTAAAACCAGCTGGACAAATGTTTACTCGACAAATAGCGGAGCCTTTCCACACCCTGGGAGCTGACTTTGTGGGACCTCTTCCTCGATCCAAACAGGAAAACACGATACTGTTGGTTTTCTTCGATCTGTTTTCTAAGTCGATTTGGAGTACCTCGGACGTTTGTGTGTGATAATGGGACCCAGTTCACCAGCCGATCGTTTAAATCCTTTTGCAAACAGGCAGGTATGGATCTTCAACACACCGCACCGTACACCCCGCAGCAAAACCCCACGGAGCGAGCCAATCGCACCATCAAAACTATGGTGGCGCAATTCATCGAGGGTCAACAAAGCACGTGGGATGAACTCCTTCCCGAGTTGAACCTAGCCATTAACACCAGTGTGTCGGCCACTACTGGATTCAGCCCCGCTTTCATAGTGCAAGGACGAGAACCCCGACTACCAGGAGCGTTTTACGAAGAAGTTACCCCGGGTCCCAGCAACAACGCTGAAGATCCAGAATCCAAAGCCGCTCGATTACAAGAAGTGTTCCGAGTGGTACAAGAAAACACACAACGGGCCTCTCAAGAACAAAGCAAGCACTACAATCTTCGTCGGAGAGAATGGAGACCAGCACTCGGATCCTTGGTGTTACTGAAGCAACATCATCTATCAAAGGCCGCAGATGGATTTGCTGCAAAGCTCGCTGCCAAATATAAGGGGCCCATTTAAAATAATTGCGTTTATCTCTCCCAACATAGTGCGCATACAAAGTCTTACAGGGAGGCAACGGAAAACCGCCGGTCAAAGTCAAAAACTTCTTGGGTCAATATCTCACAAATCATTAAAGATATCAAGACACATTAATTTTTTTTAGTTATGTGGTACTTATATATACTTCTATGCAAGAATTGGGTCAAATCCAATTAAAATTTTTTTTTTCAATAATTATTTAACGGAAAAGTTGAAATATTTTCCGACTTTGATTTGGATTATGAATATCATATAAAATTTTTTTGTTGCTTTTTAAATTATGTGACTTAAGTTCAATCTTTTAAGATCATTTTGCCGAAAATCGCAGCTTTCTAGCTAGCCTGGTGTAGAAATGCCAGAGTTTTGGCCAAAAAATGAGATTGCTGGCCCACAGTGCAAGGGTATAAAAATTGGGACTTTTGGCCAAAATCTCGGGCTGCTGGCCCAGTGTGCGTTGGGTGAAATTTTAAACATCGGAAAATCACATTTCAACTTATTTCACTTACTATTCTCACAAACCGAGTAAAAAATAGTTTTTTGCATGCAGAATCTTCCGGCCATTTTCCTCGTGGGCGGGTTTTCCAAAATTGGGAAAACATGTGTCGAATATTTTGCGTACTATGCTTACAATCCAAGTTTCAAGTCAATCGAATGAAAAAAAATGCTTACCATAAAAACTTTTCCGACGCTTTTCCGACTTTTCCTGGTGGGATTTTCCGAAAAATTGGAACACAGTTATTGTTGAATTTTCATATAGATCATTGAAAATGAGTTTGAAGTTAATCGGATGAAAAACAAAAAAGTTTCATACAACAGTTTTCCGCGAATTTTCCGACTTTGCCGACAGAATTTTCCAAAATCCGTTCTTAGTACTCACTTTCAGCATAAGATAAAACTACTGTGAAAATCTCATCTTCCTATATTTTATCGTTTAGGCTGTGCGACGGTCACCAGTCAGTCAATTAGGCTGGAATGACACTTGCTTGTTTTACCGACAATTTCTAGCAGCAATTTTGCTCTTATAGGAATCTAAATGTGTAAGAGCGAGATAGAAAGTTGTTGAATTCGCCGCACAATAAATTGCTGCTGAAGGCAGAGCAGTCGGCAGAATTGTTTTCGCTAGATACAATATTGTCGCTAGACAACAATTTGCTGTGGCTGCTATGTTTGATTACTTATTTAGATATAAAAATAGAGGGAAGCTAACTTCGGCTCGACCGAAGTTTATATACCCTTGGAGCTTGATATATGCCTGACAGTTTGTATGGCAGCTATACTATATAGTGGTCCAATTTCGACAAATCTTGTTGAAATTATGTAAAATCATTGAAAACTTATAAATACGAGCGTTGGGAGCGATAACATTGAAAACAAAAAAGTTTTTCTCACTAAGACTTTTTTTCAGACATAACTTTTGTATGGCAGCTATACTATATTGTAGTCCGATTTCAACAAGGCTTATTGAAATTATGTGAAATTATTAAAAACTTATAAATACGAGCGTTGGGAGCGATAACATTGAAAACAAAAAAGTTTTTCTCACAAAAACTAGTTTTTCAACCGATCGTTCCTATGGCAGCTATATGCTATAGTCATCCGATCCGGCCGGTTCCGACAAATGTGCAGCGTATTTGTACCAAAAGACTTCGTGCAAAGTTTGGTTACGATAGCTTTAAAACTGACGGAGGAGATAGCATAGAAACAGACGGACGGACAGACGGACGGACAGACGGACAGACGGACATGGCTATATCAACTCAGCTCGTCATGCTGATCAAGAATATATATACTTTATGTGGCCGGAGATGCTTCCTTGTCTGCGTTACAAACATCCGGACAATTTTAATATACCCTCTCCAAGGGTATAAAAATTTACTTTTAGCATCTTGAAATTAAACTATTTATTTTTTTCAATTTTAAAAAATATGTTTTTGTGTATGGACTTATTATTTAAAAAACACTAAAATATTTCCTTTGAAAAAAGCCAATTGACCAATAGGTTGCGCTTCTTTTGTGAATAAATCCTCCAAACCTCAATGGACATTAGACTGGCCCTTAAAAATAGATTTCAAAATACCGGGCGAAAAAGGGTTCGTTTTGGTCCCAATAGATATGAAAAAAAGTTTGGCAGCGATCGGACTTCATTTAGTGGACGCGCGTTCGCCCTCAAAATCGAAAATATGAAATGTATGGGAAATGAGGTGGATGAGATTCGAATTTAATTTCTAAAAATTCCAAAAAAAATTTTATGTGTTAATTCTTTTTACATCCTTTTAGGGGAATATCATAGCAACATTTTAAATATAAATGTGTCTTATTTTGTGAGTCAGCCTGGCCAGAATCATATCAAAAGGGTCAATTTTTCAAATTTTTTTTTGGTATTTTTTTCAAAGAATTTTTAATACATATGAGATTTTGATTTTTGCTTTTGCCCGGGCGGCAAAACTATCTTTTTGGTCCCGAAAGATATAATAAAAAGTTTGGCTGCGATCGGACAATATTTAGTGGACGCGCTCTTGCCCTAAAAACAAAAATTTTAAATATGCTACCAATATATGGGATGAGATACGGATTAAATCTGCAAAATTTGAAAAAATTTTTTTTTGTGATTTTGCTCTTTAAATCCTTCAAGGGAAATACCATAGCAACATTTTACATATTTTTGTTGGATATTTCGAGCGTAAACTTGGTCAGAATCATATCAAATCGGCCAATTTTTCAAAAAAAAAATTTTTTTCTGAGATTAATTTTGGATTTAATCTCTAAAATTTAAAAAATTTTTTTAAAGTGTTAATTCTCCTTAAATACTTTTTGCGGAATATCATTGCAACATTTTAAATATTTTTGTTGGATTTTTCGAGCGAAAACTTGGTCAAAATCATATCATAACTCCTATTTTTCTCATTTTTTTGGGGTTTTTTTTTTAATGATAAATTAATTTATGCGAGACTATGATTTTTGCTCTTGCCTGGGCGGAAGAAATTTCGTTTTAGTCCCAATAGATATAATAAAAAGTTTGGCAGCGATCGGACTTCAGTTGGTGGAAGCGCACTCGCCCTCAAAATCGAATATTTGAAGTATATGCGCAATATTTGGGGTGAGTTTTGGGCTTAATATCTAAAATTTTTAATAGAAAATGTTTATGTGTTATTTCTCTTTATATTCTTTTAGAAGAATATCATAGCAACATTTTAAATGTAAATGTCCGATATTTAGAGCATATCTCGTATATATTATTTTATCTTAAAAAAAAATTATAAAAAAATGTGAAAAATGTGCTTTTAAATATGATTCTTACCAAATTTATTCTCAAAATATCTAACATTAATATTTAAAATGTTGCTTTGGTATTCCGCAAAAAGTATTTAAAAAGAATTAACACTTTAAAAAAATTTGAAAATTTTAGAGATAAAATCCGAAATTAATCTCAGAAAAAATTTTTTTTTTTTCAAAAATTGGCCGATTTGATATGATCCTGACCAAGTTTACGCTCGAAATATCCAACAAAAATATGTAAAATGTTGCTATGGTATTCCCCTTAAAGGATTTAAAGAGCAAAATTACAAAAATTTTTTTTTTTCAAATTTTGCAGATTTAATCCGTATCTCATCCCATATATTGGTAGCATATTTCAAATTTTTGGTTTTTAGGGCGAGAGCGCGTCCACTAAATATTGTCCGATCGCAGCCAAACTTTTTATTATATCTTTTGGGACCAAAACGATAATTTTGCCGCCCGGGCAAAAGCAAAAATCAAAATCTCATATGTATTAAAAATTCTTTGAAAAAAATACCAAAAAAAAATTTGTAAAATTGACCCTTTTGATATGATTCTGGCAAGGCTGACTTACAAAATAAGACACATTTATATTTAAAATGTTGCCATGATATTCCCCTAAAAGGATGTAAAAAGAATTAACACATAAAAATTTTTTTGGAATTTTTAGAAATTAAATTCGAATCTCTTCCCCCTTATTTCCCATATATTTCATATTTTCGATTTTGAGGGCGAACGCGCGTCCACTAAATGAAGTCCGATCGCTGCCAAACTTTTTTTCATATCTATTGGGACCAAAACGAACCCTTTTCCGGCCGGTATTTTGAAATCAAAAAAAAAGTTAATATAAGGGCCAGTCTAATGGACATGGTTACATAAGGATTGGCCTCCCTTAATACGCTAAAAACATCAGAGCTACACACCCTCTGCAAGGTATAAAATGCATTATAAAATAGGTTGTCTTCAGGATGGCCCTACGTACCCAGCACCTGGGATACCCATTCTTAGATGACCTGGTTATCAGCGACTAGAATACCTGGCTCACCGTCAACGCCCACTCGACGCACCCCATCCACATCCACCAAACTCCTTTTTAGCCCACATCACAAAAGCCATAAGGTCTTGACTTGATCACGGCCTCAGCCGAGCAGCCAACTTAATCTAACCAATCTATCCTGTCATCCTAATAAAACATATTACATTTTTTACTTTCAAATGTTAAATTAAATTGGATGTCAACAACAGCCAGTCTGACCTTTTTTGTTGAAAATACCAAAAAATACGGGGGGAAATACTAAATTCTCAATAATCTTCAGGATTTTTTTGGTATGTTCTTTAAGAATTCGCCGAATTCGCCGTGTTCGTAATATTCGCCCGACAATATTGCTGCTAGAAATTGTCTGTAAAAAAAGCAAGTGTCATTCCAGCCTTAGTCAGGTTGAACAGTTTTATATATATAGATTAGGTCGGACATTTTACATATATATGGAAAAATGTTGGACCATACTGATACCCCCCTAAACGATGCATATTTCTGTAAAAAAGGTATAGCAAAAAAAATTATTGTGAAAAAATTAGTTTTAGGGTCTGCGATTTGGATTCAAAGTTTATCACTCTTACGTACTTTTGCCCTTGCCTACATGTGTAATTTTTAAGTAGTTGGCGTAGACTTGGTTTGAAGTCATAACATTTAACAAAAAGGTACCATGACCGTCGAAAAAATTGTTTTTTATATGACCAAGACAATATGAAAATAACACTGTGGAACACTCAAAATTGCCTGGGACTGGGACCAATAAATTGTGAAACTAGAGGCATTAGATAGCAACACCTCATACCCAGTTTTTCTGGAGCACGTCAAGTTCGCGTTTAATGGACACTTTTATACTAGCAACACAAAGTTACAACCTCTATTGCTGGTTAAAAAAATATGAGAGCTAAAATTTTGGAAAATTCACCAAAGTTAGAGGGGGTCACCACCATTGTTATACCAAATTCCCGCCTCCAATGGACAAGCGGTTAGTACCCCGCCCATAGAGGTCTAACTTAGAAAGTGGAATTAATGGAAAACCACTCGATAGAATTGTATAAGATTTTAACTATATTGAGATACGGACTGATAAAATGTGTACTTAAGAGAAGGTAACATGCATCGAAAAACCGCGATGGTGGGTACCACATTTGACAGCACCCATCATCGAGGCAATATAGGTCATAAACTAGAGATCAAAATAGACCGAACTGCGTTTTTAGATTCACCATCGGACCCTTAAGTCACGGGCTATGGCTGTCTTTGTACAAGCAATTGCCTCAGAGCAACATTGACCATATGGGTATCAAGAGCGTCTCCAAAATTATGCAATAAATCCTATAAATAAAAGTCGTCATTTCCATTAAGAAAATCAAAAATTTAGTTTAAAAATGTCTTTGGTGGACAAACCGCGATACGCTAAGATGCCTTGAACTGATGTATTTAAATGATCCGATCTGTTTTTCTGCTGGTATTGAAGCACTTTACTTATAAGATTAATTCCATAATTTTGGTGAAACTGGTTTCACCTAAATGGTCAATGTTGTTCGAAGGCAATTGCTAGTATATTAATGCCTAAGAATTGCGAACCAAGTTTTCATTGGTAAAACTGAAAACGCGATTCAGTCTATTTTTATCTCTAGATTATGGCCTATATTGCCTCGTTGATGGGTGCTGTCAAATGTGGTACCCACCATCGCGGTTTTTCGATGCATGTTACCTTCTCTTAAGTACACATTTTATCAGTCCGTATCTCAATATAGTTAAAATCTTATACAATTCTATCGAGTGGTTTTCCATTAATTTCACTTTCTAAGTTAGACCTCTATGGGCATGGTACTAACCGTTTATCCGTTGAAGGCGGGAATTTTATATTAGAATACTGGTGATTCCTTTCAGCTTTGGTGAATTTTTCAAAATTTTAGCTTTCATATTCTTTTAACCAGCAACAGAGGTTGTAGCTTTGTGTTGCTAGTATAAAAGTGCCCATTAAACGCGAACTTGACGTGCTCCAGAAAAACTGGGTATGAGGTGTTGCTACCTAATGCCTCTAGTTTCTCAATTTATTGGTCCCAGTCCCAGGCAAAAAAAAAAGTTGAATTTTGTTCCTCTGTGTAATATTGTAAATAATATTTATGGGAAATAGTATATTTCGGCAAAATTTTAACTATTCTGCGATGTTCACTTCTAGATAGAATCAAGTTCTAGCCGTACACTACGAGGTTGAGCTCCTTATAAAGAGACTATTGTCCATTTGATAATTCCCCTTCTTTCAGGATAAAAAAAAATGAAACTTACTACACTACTGTGGTCAAAAAATTCCGAATATTTGTATATAAATTAAAAAAAATCTTTATTTATTCTTGTAAACGACGAAGGCGGAGATTTTACTTTTCGAAGAGGTGAGACGGCGACGACAATCGACTACTGTTTAGTAAACGGAAACTGGCATGGAGCAGTACAAAATTTTCATGTGGATAGTCAAACCTTCTCCGATCATCTCCCACTGGTAGTGACTTGTTCCTTTAGTAACCACGAGGAAATAACCTTCGATGACCAACTATTCCCAAGGCTTAAATGGAAGGAATCAAAAACTATCCAATATAAAAAGCGCTTAGATAGACAACTCTGCACCCAAATCGGACTACCACATCAGCCATACGAAATTGAGCAACTGGCTAATATTGTCGGCGAAGCGGCAAAGTGTATGCAGAGCACTTCTAAAACATCTGGCAAGCATTATGTGCAGCCGTGGTTTGACTCCCAGTGCGAGCAAGTTAGAAAAGCATCATTAAAAGCTCTATTGGCAGCCAGAAATAATGACTCTCTGAACACAAGAGTACAATACCAGCAGGCAAACACAGTGTACAAGACTTTGTGTAAGAGTAAGCAGCAAAATTACTACCATAGAATCAGCAAGACTTCAACAATGTGAGAAATAGCAAGGACTTTTGGGAGTACTTTGGGAGGACTTTTTTCCAATTTGCGGGGGCGCACAGTGGGCGAAATGACCAATTTAGCTGAATTAAATTAATATCTCCTCAAGCCTCCTCCTCACCTCAAGCGAAGAACAAAAATAGCCCTGTACAAGTCGCTTATCATCCCAGTCCTGCAATATGGCGCAGAAGCATGGACAATGACAGCAGCGGATGAAGCGGCGATTGGCGTGTTTGAACGAAAAATTCTTCGGAGGATTTATGGACCTTTAAAAGTCGGCGATGATTTCCGCATTCGAAGAAACGACGAACTGTATAAGCTCTATGGGGACACCAGCCTGGTTAAGCGCATAAAGCAGCAGCGGCTGCGCTGGCTAGGACATGTCGCCAGGATGAAGGAAGAAGCTCCAGCAAAAAAGGCGTATAAATCGAAGGCGGCTGACTATGGAGGCGGCAAGGTGGGAAGACCACCACTAAGATGGGAAGACCAGGTGCGGGAAGACATTGCCGAGCTTGGTGTGACCAACTGGTGGCAGCTCGCACAGAACAGAAGCGAATGGAGAGCGTTAATCGCAGAGGCCCAGACCGTCTAACGGTTGTAATGGCCATTAAAGAAGAAGAAGAGAAGAAATTAATATCTTCCAAAGTAAAAGAGATAATCGCAATCTGTTTTTTTTCTCGTAAAGGTAGGAATAAAAGCAATAAAAAAATATAAAAACAAAAATTTTAAATAATTTTTTTTTATTTTTTAAATTTAAAAACAAAATTTTTTTTTTCAAAATTCAAAAACATTGCACAAATTTTTTAAGGTTAGAATAAAAGAAATAAAAAAAAATTAAAATATATTTTTTATATATATATTTTTTTTAAATTTTTAAGATAAAGTTAAATTTTTTTAAAGTTTTTTTTTAGATACACTTACATTTTGAGCCCAACCTCGACTCAGATATGTTGGAATGGGGCAAGCAAGGTATGAATCGAAAGGTTATTGAATTTTCAATTATCGTGTATAACATTGTTTTTAAATCCGTCAAGGAGTTTAAGTGCAAAGTGCAAAAATGTTTCGAAAACAAACTTTTTGCTTGAAAAGTTTTTTGTAAACATCTACAACAAATAATAAATAATAAAGAAAATAATTATTTATATTTTTTATTCTTAAGAAACGCATTTTAAAGAAGAAAATAGGATATTGGCAAAGAAAATTTAGGGATGAACACCGGATCCATCTTCGATGATCGCAATACATCCTACCTAGACAGAATCTCAGCGTTTCAGAAAGCCCATTGGTAAAATCTCGAAAGTTTTTACAGATTTCGATACGGTCCAGCTAACTAAAGGTTTTATTAAATAAAACTGTATCAAAGAAATAGTTTCCCAAAGCCAAAAATATCTTTTTTGGTGATATCTTCGTTGAGACAAACTAAAAACTGCTTTTATTTGATGCCGACATTGCGCCTAAAAAATATAATATCATGTAAAGTTGGTGGTGGCCGGGATTCATATTGGACATTTCACAAACACAAGACAACATAGTAATTTAAAAAAAATATTCTAGCGCGAATCCCCACGAATCTCGGAAGTTCTGGTCCATGAAAGTCGTATGTTGGCTGGTTTCAAGTGGTTAGTGGTATAGACAACTTTAACCAAATATTTTTTGTACAACGATAAAGCACAAAACACAAACAAACATTTTTTTAGTTAATACATACCTCAGCTATAAATAAAAACACTTTTCTTCCACATAATTGTCACAAAGGCAAATTTAGAAATAATTTGGCAATGCACATATAAAGTGCGGGAAAGCTCAGTGTTGCACCTGCTGAAACATATCTTGTGTTTGACAGCTCACAGCTGATTAACTAGGGCATGTCAAACAAAATAGAACCTATCGATAAGCTCAGTGGAATATTAGTAATCGATAGGGACATCATTTTGGCGTCAATAAACAATTTGAAAATTTTATTAAATGGAGCTAGATCGACCATTTCGCCCACTGTGGGGCGGGAGGGGGCGTGGCCAAAATTTGAAACAAACATGATTTGCGTGCAGATAAAAGAATCATTTGTCCCATACATGTCAAAACTCTATCTCTTACCATCTCTGAGATCTAGGTGTTCATACTGACGGACGGACGGACGGACGGACGGACGGACGGACGGACGGACAGACGGACATGTCTATATCGACTCGGCTGTTGATGCTGATCAAGAATATATATACTTTATATGGTCGGAAATGATTCCTTCTGCCTGTTACATACATTTGCACGACTTTAGTATACCCTTTTTACTCTACGAGTAACGGGTATAAAAAGGTGACCCCAAATTACCAGAAACTACAGAGGAATATCGTTTCAAAATGCAATGGCAAAAGTGTACGCATCAGTACTGCTGCGGCGCCTGACAACGTGGGTAGAAGACTATAAGCTCTTAAGCGAGTATCAAGCGGGTTTCAGGAAGGGATATAGTACTATAGACTCCATATTTATTCTAACCACCATTGCAAAATCATACCTCGAACAAAAAAAGAAGCTCTACTTGTTTTTTGTTGATTTCAGTGCAGCCTTTGACACCGTAAAAAGAGAAGCGCTGCTTAACCTGTTTAAGCTAGGTAGCTTAGGACTGTCAACTAAATTCATAATGTCGATTAAAAGCTTATACGAGAATAATACCACGACAATATGGGATGGCAGCAAATGCTCGGAGTGGTTTCAATCAAACACTGTAGTCAAACAAGGATGTATTTTAAGGGTACTGTATACCTTCAGAAAAATTTTTTTTGGATTTTTTTTTTATTTGCTTAAACGTTCTATTAGGATCTTATAAACATCCTGCAAAACTTTCAAGCTGATCCGAAACTCAGTTTTAAAGATATAAACAAAAACAATTATTTTTTCCGACCCTTTTATATGAAAATTGTTTTTATCGACCCTCGTATTTTTAGGAATTCGTATTTTTTTTCCTCTTTTGGTTAAATACTTTATAAATATTTATAAAATGTTCGATATTGTGGAAAAAAAAAATTTTGAAAAAAAAAATTTTACTTGAAATTTTTTGGAGATTTTATGTTTTACCATGTCTGGACGCACTTTGACTCAAATTTCTGTAGAACTGCTTAACCGATTTTAATAATCTTTTTTTTCGGTGAAAGTTAACACCCAAATGCACCAAATCCGATTTATACATTTATTAAAAATAATTTTTATTTCATCTTTAAAAGCGTCTATCTCGAAACCACTTTTTCCAAAATGGTTGCAAAGATTTAAAGAGTACCTGTTGACCGATTTTCAAATTCTTTCCCTTAAATTGCTCCTAATACCCACCATTCTGGTGTGAACTAGGATATTTTTGATCGGTCAACAAATAACGGAGCTAGGACCAATACAGTGGAAAAAATAGTCGATTTTCAAAATTTTGATTTTGAAACCCCATAACTCCGCCGATTATTGACCGATTCAAAATATCCTAGTTCACACCAGAATTACATCAATTCTTAACAAAACCCCGTCTTCAGTTTTAAATTCAGATCATCCGTTCTCAAAAAATTTTTGCAACCATGGGCCTATGTTTTAAATTTTTGGTCAACTTTGAACAGAAATACAACGGCAACCGTAGGTACAACAGCAACAACAAAAATTACTAAATTTAGTTTAACCGATTACCTATCCGCTTCTTAATACCACTTATAGTTTTTGAGTAATCTATTTTTTTGTAAACCTTTAAAAAATGACACCTGAAGGTATACAGTACCCTTAAGCCCGCTGTTGTTTGCACTTTATAAAGATGACCTTCATACAGAGCTTCCAGGCGGAGCGGTCATAGGTGACACGACATGCAAAATTTTAATGTATGCGGATGATAAGGTGCTGATGGCAGAAACCCCGAGGGAACTACAATGCATGATAAATAAGACCGCAGAATTCTGTGATAAATGGAGACTTCGAATAAACTGTGTAAAGTCAAAAATCCTAGTAGTTCGTGATGGCAGTGGGCGAAAATCAAAACTTGAACAGTGGTTTCTTAAGACAGAACAACTCGAGATTGTACAGGAGTATAAATATCTAGGCGTGACTCTCACCCACAATATGGATATGGAACGGCACCTCATCAACAAACGCAAGGAAGCCACAAGAGCGATAAACAGCACATATGCACCCTCTGCAATCTGAACGTGAGAAAAGACGTATTGCACTTTATTGCTGTATGTCCGATTTTAAAAGAGATAAATTCTGTGGATCGCTTTTAATTTTATTTATATATCGCTTACGTTTTGCATTTTGTGATGTATCACTTGTTTTACCCATCTGCGAAAAGTAATTTGTGAGTTAGAATAGTTAAAGCATTGCCTATGATAAAACTATACTTACGGTCGCGAACGTACACAACTTCGAGAATCAAAAATTAAAGACTGGTTAATAGTAATACAAAATAAAAATTAACCGTTAATCGACCTTCTTTTAATGGCTTTAATGGATAAATGGCTCAAACTGTTCGTTGCTTGGGACATACATAAGCGAAATTTCTACTTATAGGCGTAAAATAATTGCAGGAGATTTTTAAACTAAAAGTGTTATATGGGCATTTCCGCCAAATGGTCAACCTGGACCGAAAAAAAGAAAATGTGGATAATAATTTTTTTTTTTCTCTATAATTATACAAAAATCTCTAAATTTTTATAATACAATGGTTTCATAGTAAATTTCACTTGTTTTCATGAGAAAATTGGCTCGACAACTGAAATATGACACTATTTCACTTCAAGCTACTTTTGATGGCATTTTTATATTTTATTATTTTATATGCAAAACATATGCTATTTTTGCTTTCTTTCTATAAAATCTCTTAATTGCAATCAATAATGAACAAGAGAAAAATGCAAAGAGACCAAAAGAAGGTCGATTAACGGTTAATTTTTATTTTGCTTCTTATCTATGTTCTAATCGTACGTTCACGACCGAAATCATCATTTTATTGTAATTACTTCGCATTGAACGCAAGCATTATTATTAACCAATCTTTAATTTTTGATTCTCGAAGTTGTGTACGTTCGCGACCGTAAGTATAGTTTTATCATAGGCAATGCTTTAACTATTCTAACTCACAAATTACTTTTCGCAGATGGGTAAAACAAGTGATACATCACAAAATGCAAAACGTAAGCGATATATAAATAAAATTAAAAGCGATCCACAGAAATTAAAAGAATTGCGCGAAAAAGCAGCTGAGAGAATGAGCAAGCGCCGGTCAACATTGGCAAAATCAAAATTGTTCTACAACTGGTGCAAGAAAAAGAACGCGTAAGGTTGAGAGATTACAGAGAAAAGAGGAAACAAGAAACTCAGCAAGAAGAAGCACATAAAGAGTATTCGTGTAAACAAAGTATGGGAAAGGCTATAAAAAAGGCAGAAAGGGCATTGCCAAGTGATTTAACAAAAAAAATCGTCATAATTAAAGCACTGTTCAATAAGTATGTCGAACCAGAAAATGCAAAAAAAAAACAAGTGAGAAAGTCGGTCAAGCCCGACTATAACATACTCTGTACCTGGAGTAGGAGCTTAATGCAGTACTGCTGCTGTGTCTCTCTCTATCTCAGTCTCTTTCTCTCTCTCTCTCTCTCTCGCTCTCTCTCTCTCTCTAAGCGTGTGCGGTGTTGGTTGTGAAAGGGTGGGAGGGGGGAGGCGGGGGGAGCTTTGTTCACTTTTTTGCTTATAACTTGAGAACCGTTAATCCGATCTTTATCATTTCTTCAGCAAATCGATACATTTTGACAATTACTAACTATCTCTAGAAGGTACGAACCATCTATCTACAAAACTGTGGAAGATATGACGTTTTTTCAAAATTGCGGGGGCGGGAGGGGGCGTGGCCAAAATTGAAAATAAACTTGATCTGCCTGCAGCTATAAGAAACATTTGTCCCATACATGTCAAACCTCTATCTCTTACCATCTCTGAGATCTGTTTGTTCATACGGACGGACGGACAGACGGACGGACAGACGGACGGACAGACGGACAGACGGACAGACGGACATGTCTATATCGACTCGGCTGTTGATGCTGATCAAGAATATATATACTTTATAGGGTCGGAAATGATTCCTTCTCTCTGTTACATACTTTTGCACAAACTTAATATACTCTATGTACCTTCGGTACAGAGTATAAAAAACAAATTCTACAAAAGTTGACTTGGAATGGGAGACAAAGTTGAATTTGGTTAAAGAAATTTACTTGCGTGATGATGTAAGCGTTCAGTCGGCAGCCAAAAAGGACACCCTCATTGAAGATGGAAAAACTGTTGCTAAGCGTTATATGCTGTTAACCGTATCGGAAGCTTACGAAATTTACAAAAACGAGTCAATTGGAGAATCCCTAAGCAAGACAATATTTTACGTATGCCGACCTAAACATGTTCAACTTTCGAGCAAAATGCCGCATAATATGTGCGTATGTATTCATCACGCCAATTTTAGTTTTTTATTAAATGGTTGCGCAACAGCTATCGAATATTTTCCCAAAACCTTCGAAAGTTTTTTGCAATTAGCTTGTTGCAATATAAAGAATGAAAGCTGTTTGACCAACGATTGCGAAAAGTGTAAAAAAGATGTGAAGTCTATCGTTCCAGAAAAAGATCTCACAAAATTGGATGAAATCGTGAAATGGCAACACTGGAGAAAAGTAGACTACAGAATAACTTTGACTTATTCTGTTGCTCCGCTTACAGACCTAATTCATGAGTTAAGCTAAGTTCACACAGTCAAATTAATTTACACAAACTGTCATGGCGGAGTTTGACTGATTCGAGTTCGAATTTGTCTGGGTGTTCACACACACGTCAAATAAATTTTAATCGAAATTTGTCAAAATTTTGGAAGTTTCGATAGAGTTTGGCTTAGTGTTAACACTTGGAAATTTGGTGTGCGTCAAATTTGTGTTTCACAAAAACTATTGTGGAATGTCGATAGCCGCAGTCAAATTATCGGCTTTCAAAAACAAAGGCATTCCATATTGCTGGGTGATTTTCCACCAGAGATATCAATTTCAAGGTGTCCTCTTCGTTTAAGGGTCTGGACACTCGTGGGCGACTGCGTGCTTGCTTTGCCGGAGGCTCGTCGTAAAGTACTATTAAAAATGATTCGGCCATCCGATCAAAGACATGTATTAAATTAAAGTCAAATTCTTGTTTATTATTTATGTACTTACAATTAAAACGCAATCGTCACCTCAAAGACAATTTCTGCGGGACTGTTTTATTAGAGATGACAAGTCCAACATATATGGACAACATTGCGATAATTCTTTTGCAATTTTTGTGATAATTTAATAAAAAAAATATATTTTTCTACTTTATCTAGTTCCATTATGCTAGTTCTTATCCAAATTAGTTATCCAAACTGATTTACAAAAGTCCTAGCAATTAAAATACTCGGACTATCATCACAAGTTTGCCAAAGTTTGTTCTTACATTTGACTTGCAAGATCAAACTCGGCAAATGCGATAACAGTTGGACAAACTGTGTTCACATTGCGTTCAGACAGCGCACAAACTTATCGAAAGCATGCTTGGTGAAACTCGTCAAATCGGTCGTCAAATGAGTTTGACTGCAAATAAATATGGCGTTCACACACAATTCAAACTTATTTTGTCAAATTTTCGCCACATTTGACAAATTAATTTGACTGTGTGAACTTAGCTTTAGAAGTGCAGCTGCCACTTTTTAAAACACACTTCTTTGTAAAGCGAGACCAACAAAATTATTTTGAAGCCGTAAGAAAAAATATCCAGCCCGGGGAGCTTGCCTTACAAATTGACTTCGCAGAAAATTATAGGCTGGTCTGCCAAAATGAATTTCAAAGCGCGCACTTCAGCTACAAACAAGTTTCAATTTTTACTTGTGTCGCATGGATGCTTGACAAAACTATGTCATATGCAGTAATAAGCGATAGTTTAAGTCATAGCAAAATTGATGTGTACGTGCTTATAACGACGATTGTTAAAGAAATTTAAAACCAACATGGCAAATTCCAGAGAATATTCGTCTTTTCGGACGGAAGCAGCAGCCAATTTAAAAATAAATTTATTTATTTTATTACCCGACTTAATGTCTACTTTCGGTTGTAAAACAATTGAGTGGAACTTCTTTGCAACATCACACGGGAAAGGTGCAGTCGATGGCGTTGGAGCGATTGTGAAAAGAAAAGTTTGGCAAATAACTAAAACGAAGAACATTGTTTTAAATGATGCGATATCTTTTTACAACTGTGCCCATTACCACGTTACGGGAATTAACATTTTATATGTTGGAGCTGATAAAATCAATAAGGTATCTCCAACTTTACTAAACAAATGGAAGGATACACCGAATGTTCCCGGTATCAGAATGATACATTACATTTATTGTGATGAAAATTACAAATTAAGCACAGCTCGAACCGCCTATTCATTAAAAACAAAAATATCATAAATATTTGAGTATTTCGTATTAAATGAAACTTTCTATTTCTTGTTAATATTCCATTATTTCATATTAAACATTTGTTTATTTTTCTTGTTATAAATGTTACTATTAAAAACAAAGACATCATAAATACTATAATATTTCGTATTAAACAAAATGCTCTATTTCTTGTTATTAATTCATATTTAATATAACTACTAAAAACAAAAACATAAATATTTCAATATTTCATATTAAATAAAATTTTCTATTTCGTGTTATACGTGTTACCACACACAATAAACTGAGTATTAAGTTGATTTTTATGGTAATACTAGCTGACCCGACAGACTTCGTCCTGTCAAAAAGATTTGTAATGTGGCAGTTTTTGTGCCTGCGTATTTTAAAAAATTCTCCTGAACAGAACCGTCACCCTGGTGATAGGGCGTTGTGAATAAAAAATAATTAAATAAAACATATATAAGGATTTAAAAGTAAGTAATCGCTTTATTGTTAATCATGTGAATCATAATTATTATTATTATCATTGTAGTGCTTTGTGGTATACGATGTTTTTTGTTTGATTACCTGGCGCATAGATAAACAAATCTGATGGTTTTCCAACACGGGAACAGGCAACATACAATTGACCATGTGAGAAACATGGGTTTTCTAGATTAATACCACAAACACTTAATGATTGCCCCTGGGACTTGTTTATAGTCATAGCAAAAGCAAGCCGCACTGGAAACTGTAGTCGTTTAAACTCAAATGGCACATCAGTCGGAATCATTGGGATGCGCGGTATGAGAACATCTTCTCCTTTATACTTTCCTTTGAGTATAGTTGCTTCTATCACATTGTTTAGTAATTTTTTATCGCTAACCGTGTACCGTTGCAAAGACGCGGTTGGTTGATATTTCGCAACATTATAACCACCGATCCAACCTTTAATTGAAGATTGTGAGGTGGCAATCCTGGCAAATCCAGCGAGTTTAAAAATTCCGGTGGATAGTTCACTACATCATCTTGATTAGTAGCCGAATCAACTGATTTATATATCCTCAATTCGCCTGTAATTTGTTCTTGAATTTTGAAATTTAATTCATTTACATCTATGTTTTTTGCAGCCAGTATAGCTCGTTCGCTCAACCAATCATGGTTTCTGTAATTTTGAGAAACATCTGGAAACACCTTCTGAATAAGTTCATCTTTTGATCGAGTTAATTGACAAAAACTTTGAGGAAAGTTAATGCAGCCAGTCAACATGTCTATAGGAAATTTGCCATTACCAATGTCAATGAGTTGTTTAGAGAATATGTTTCCAGATTGGTCATTTTGCAACTCGACACGCATATTCTTGCTTAAATGAAGTACTTTGACATGTTTCCACAAATTGGAGGACTTTAGACATGCATTGAGTTCATCAGCTGGCGTTGATCGTGGAATCACTGGCAATGTTTGACGAAAATCTCCTGCTAATAAAATCATTGCACCACCAAATAGGTTATTATTGCTCCGTAGATCTTTTAAGGTTCTGTCTAAAGCCTCCAAAGTTTTTTTATGTGCCATCGTGCATTCATCCCAAACAATCAATTTACATTGCTGCATAACCTTTGCCATTGCAGAGTTCTTCGAAACGTTGCAGGTTGGAGTTTCAATGCTTTGCATATTTAAATGCAATTTTAGTGCTGAATGGGCTGTTCGACCACCTTCAAGCAAAGTTGCTGCGATTCCCGACGAAGCGAGTGCAAGTGCAATTTTATTTTGTGAGCGAATTGTTGCTAATATTAATGAAATCAAAAAAAGTTTTTCCTGTACCACCAGGTGCATCTAAGAAGTAAATCCCTCCAGTTTCATCATTTGTTACTTTCATAAGAGTTTCAAATACATACTTCTGTTGTTCATTTAACAGTGGAAGATTTGTTTGAATTAATTCTTTCAAAGCGTTGAGATCATACAGTCTTTCTCGATGCAACTCTTGGTTAAAAGCGTCATGCATTGGACGATTGGGCGCGGTCAGGCCTAATTGAATTAATAGTTTGTTTGACATTATCAAGCACATGTCCTCAATTGAAATCAATGCTTCATTGTAAATTTCTTCACTGATTTGTATATTTGGATTTCCCATTCTATTCCGTATTTGATACAAAATATCATCACACATATAATCTTTGTACTTGATCCACAAATCAATTGGGTTTGATGGGAAGCATGTAGATATGATTATAGAAAACAATGTTCGTATTTGATGAGCGTGTGATGATATTACAGCATCATTGAGAGTTTGATCCCAATGAGCGTCATTTTCAAGCAATTGCAAACGTTGACAGGCTTCTATGTAGGATCCACACAATTCACCATCAACAGTTCGTAACTGTTGGAATGATGTTGGGCCACGTACATTGACTAATAGCAGTCGTAAATAAAAACATTCATCATTGCTTGGATGTACTGAATAAATCCGGCCAATCGCATCGGTGGAATATACATCTGTATATCCTGGAACTGGCTTTCCTTGTTTCCGTCGTATAAATCTCCTTGAGGATTGATTCCAGGTATAATATTTTGGCATTTCAGAATATAGCAATGTTTGTGCGAAATAATCGTTTTGGCATGTCTCAAAAAAACTGGTTAATGTAGTAGATGGTGTCTGAGCAGCTCTTTGTACTGCGTTCTGTGCTGTAAAATACACTCTTTGTCCATTTTCTAAATGCACAGCTAAGTGAACAACAGAAGGGTGTCTCTCATGAATAGGAAAAGAAAATATTCCCCAAACTGCTTCATTACTACTGACATAGCGGCCCATTTGGTTTTGGGTAACTTCATCATTAGAATTCTCTGCACCAATTCCAATCACAGCCATATCACTCCCTTTGGTTACATATTTGCAAATGTATTTAATAGATTTCACTGAATGGCAAGATTCAACGTTGATGTGTGCTTTGAATGTCTTTGATAAAATGGGTGAATATGGAACAATCCAACGATTATCTATTTCAATATCTTGTTGATTTAATTTGACAATTGTTGATTTTCCATTGTCTGCTGTCGATCTGCGACGATACAATGGATAACCGTCATTACCAGTAATTGTTTCCGATATTAATGTCCGTGGATATCGTTTTGAACATTTACCATCCATCATACACGGTGAATTTTGATTAAGAGTTCCACAGGGACCATGTATCATGTTTTTGATAACTACCTCATGCAATCCAGGATCTACTTGTACATTAGGGATTTCAGCTGATATCACTGCATCAACTTCATTTGGCCTTATCTTTTCAACCAACCAAATCAAAATGTGTGCATGTGGCAATCCTCGTTTCTGCCACTCCACAGAATACATCCAGCAGCGTGTCTCACCAAACACATTATGTTTTACGATGAAATCCATTAAAGATTTCAACTTTTGTCTAAAGACTCTGGCTGTAATATCATGACGTGGTTAGTGCCCACGTGAGGGTTAAAGAAGTAGAGGAAAGGCACGAGGAAAACGTGGTTAATACCCACGTGAGGGTTAAGAGAGGGAGTGAAGACGAGAAAGACGTGGTTCGTGCCCACGTGAGGGTTAAAGAGGTAAAGGAAAGTTAAGAAGGACGTGGTTAATACCCACGTGAAGGTTAAAGAAATAAAGAAGGACGGGAAAAATGTGGTTAATACCCACGTGAGGGCTAAGAGGGTGAGTGAAGGTGGGAAAACGTGGTTAGTGCCCACGTGAGGGTTAAAGAAGTAAAGGAAAGGCGAGAAGGACGTGGTTAATACCCACGTGAGGGTTAAAGGTTTAGAAGCGAGGCGAAAACGTGGTTAATGCCCACGTGAGAGTTAAAGAAATAAAGAAAGAGGGGAAGAACGTGGTTAATACCCACGCGAGGGTTAAAGAAATAAAGAAAGAGGGGAAGTACGTGGTTAATGCCCACGCGAGGGTTAAAAAGTAAGGAAAGAGGGGAAGGACGTGGTTAATACCCACGTGAGGGTTAAGAGGGTGAGTGAAAAGGGGGAAAACACGTGGTTAATACCCACGTGGGAGTTAAGTAAGGTGGAAAGACAAAAGGGGGGGGGAGAACGGCGGCTGATATGTTTGGGTTAGCAGTGGTATTAGGTATCGGGCTGGAACTTACCGGGTGAGTCTCGAAATAATACTCGGGTTTCGCTATACACTAAACTTTCACAATTCACTATAAATTTTCGCGGTACTGGGCACTTTTCTCGCACTTGTGTTTCCGTGTGTTACTACTCGCTTTCGATGCCAAAACTTAATTGATTTCTAATCCCTCTTCAGGCTAGGGCTCGACTCCCGCTTCCCGTGTCGGCAGCGCTGCTATGCAAGGCTTACGCACACACTTGCCGGCGACTGCGCTGCCGCTGCCCCGCGCTTAATTTGCACACACTTGCCGGCTGCTGCGCTATCGATCACCAACGGCTCATTCTGAGGACCGTTATGTTGCCGCTGTTGCGGCGACACAGCTGCATGCTGGGTGTGTTGGTGCGAAAGAGCAAAGGGGGGAGAGAGAGAGAGTGAGATCGAATTGTCGGTCAACTAGAGCGCGTGTCAAGGGCAGTCGTATTGTTTTCGGTGTGGCGACGCTGACTTTGTTGTGGGTTAGTGTGAACGATCGAGGGGGAGAAGGGAAGCGTGTGAGACGCATTCGATTTCGGTCGGCTAGAGTGCGTGCCAGGGCGCCTTGTGGTGGCCGAGGCCGTTCTACGCATTGCAGTGGGAAAGAGAGAAAGAGAGCGAGAGGCAGACGCGTCCGTGCTGAGCTGGTGGTCGTTGAGTGGCTCGGCGAGGCTGCTTAGCGATGCTGCTCTTCGCTTACCGTTACTCCGTCTCTCTCACGGATTCTGACATTGTCGCCCTATTCTGAGTTTTGCGCGCCAAACCGTTGGACACTTGCTCGCCTACACTGGCGGCCGAAATAGTCAGCATAGTTTTGGGTAGGATACGAATGAGGTCTTATTCATTTATATTTCGATTGTGACCCTGCGTCACAAAGTTCTGGGACACCGACGGATTTTTCGAGCGATTTGCAAACCAACCGAGGTGGAAATCTCTAGAGATTTCTGTGACACTCCCGTATGTGACGAAATATTCGAGTCGAATATTTAAGGCTTGCTAGGTTGGAAAAACAACAGTACATATATAAGAAACATTTTATGAAATTAAAATGTAACATTTTTAAACATAAGGAGTGGATTGTTTTTAACGTTCATTATTAATTAAAATGGATGAGCCCTGCTTTTAAATTAAAAAGTACCTTTCAGTTCAATATGATGGTTTTGCTACTTCACGTAATAGCGTTACCTTAAACCTTTTTCTAAAAGTCTAAAAGACTGAAAGTTTGAAAAAATCGAAAATCACGCTTCATAAAAAATATAAAAATATATATACACTGCCATGAACTTGAATAGGGTCAAGCATTTTAAAAGGAATATACAACTATTTGACTGAAACAATCATATTAAATCAACAGACAAATATTTTTTACCATGCAGTACATTATTCCGCGGAATGAAGTTTACATTTTGTCAACATATAACCGTTATAAATATAAAAAACATCATTTTGTGGACGGTTAAGCACTAATTGATGAAGAAAAAGGGATACTAATGGCTTTTATGGAGTGAATCTCTACGTACAGGCAAATTGCTGGAAAAACTTGAAATAAGTTAAAGTGTTGTATGCAATTTTCTTAAAAACCCATTAAATTATGGGAATAACATGAAAGGCCGCACCAAACAACGATTTCCACATACTGCACAGCAGCGAAATGTTCAAAAGCTGTAAATTTGCTCTGTTCAGCTTCATAAATTCATTGTAAAAATTTTTGCGTTTCATGTAAAAAGTACGGGCATCCAGCATCCTACAAAGGATGTGAGAAATATATTACTCTTAAGAAAAAAAGGAAAGGAAAGAAAGCAAATTAATATAGCCAAGAAGCCTAATATTAGATTTTCGGATAATTTTGCAAGTTCAGCGCCAATCCTTAATACACCTAAACAGGTCAATAATGAAAATGTAACTAATACTTTACTATTTGAACTTAAAAAAAAAACAATGGATAACCTCATGGAACAATTGTCTAATCTCCAAAAAGAACAACAAGAACAGGCAGCTTGCATTGATGTTCTTTTCGCAATGCTTGAGAATTAACCATGAACAATTTAGCTAAAACAACAGCTAAAACTCTAAATATAATATCCATCAATGTAAACTCAATAGTGACAATTGCCAGAAGACTTGATCTCGAAAAATTCATTACTAAACATGACCCTGACATCGTTCTTCTGAACGAAACTAAACTGAACTACAGACTCAAATTATATTTTACCAATTATATCTCTATACGAAAGGACAGAATTAACTCAATAAGAGGAGGGGCAACAGACATTCTTATACGAAAAAACCTTCACCATCTAAACTTACTTCCCTAGAAACATGTATCATTAAAACTCCAACCGTAGATAACAAATCGTTATTCATTATAGCTGCTTACTACCCAAGCGGCAATAGCAATGAACATTTTGAAAAGCATTTAAACTCTTTATAGCTCTTAAATTGGAAAATCCTGGTAGCTACTTTTTACTAGCAGGAGATTTAAATAGTAAACATGTCGACTGGGGAAATAACACTAACAACTCCAAGGGAAACATATTGAAAAAATGAATCGACGACAACAAAATCAAATACTGATGCGACCTATACGCCAATGTGATTCCATCTTTCCCAAGAGGTGGTTCTTTCCTGGACTTATGTATAATAGATTAGACTATTTATACAAAAAATAGACAATAGAACGAACTGTCTCAATACCCTCGATTATGATAGTGACCATATGGCAATACAAACGGTGGTCTACAAAAACGCATACCACCAACCTTTTGTGTGGCCGTATGTGGCCCAGTGGTTAGTGTGCTGGACTGCTGGGCGGGAGGTCGTGGGTTCGATCCCGCCTCTGAACATCTAATAATAAAAGTTTTTTTCTTTCTTTAGAAAATAGCTTTTACACATACGGTCACCTTCACCAGCTATTGGCGCCAGCTGTGAAGTAACTAGCCATGAAAAAGCAAATTCTCAAACTTTGCCGTTCGGATCCGGCGTTAAACTGTAGGTCCCTTTCTCTTGTGCGAAAAATTTAAAGCACACACGCCAAGAGATTGAGAGAAGCTTGGCTTGGCCCCGTTTGAGGAGCTGTATAGCCAACATTTACATTTACCAACCTTTTGTAAAACAGAGCTTATGAATACAGAAAAACCAACTGGATTAAATTCGAACGCAAAATCCTCTAAAAAATATCTACAGTAAAGCTTAATATACACTTCCACCAAAGACTCGCCAAAACAAAAAACTCCATGTAAAAAAAAATCACAAACATTTTTGTGCCAAAATCCTTTGGCAGTCTCTTTGGTGGCAGTCCACACTCAAAACAAAAAGGCCTCGATTAAATACCGATAAAATACTAGATCCGTAGTTTTTGTATTTTTATCGATAGCTCCCTGAATAATTAATTTTAATTATTTCAAGAGGTATCGGACATTGCCGATACACAAATATGCGTAATTGGGTGAAATTTGGATAATTTTCCCATCAATGATTGAGCGCAATATTCTAAGTAAGGTACAAAACACCGTGAGACTTCAATCATACTTAAACTGGGTTATAATTATGAATTTAATCATTGCAAAAGTGTCATATCTGCTCATCAGGCCCAGTAGCCAGGGTCTGGTCACATTGCCCCAAAACAAAAGAATTGCCACTTTTGGTATTTTTGTTTTGGCGAGTCTTTGGTGGAAGTGTATACTAAGCTTAAGCCGGGTGCCTACAGAAAGAAACCTAGACAACAATGAAATTGATACTCACCTAAACAAAGTAGCCAAAGTCATCGCAGAAACTGTAGTAGAAATCGAACCAAAAATTTCAAACAAAGAAATATAATAGTGCCATTATATCCAAGCTGCACAAAGAAAAAAGTGACTTTCTTACGCTAATCAAGAAGCACAATAGAATGGAAATTGTACTTAGAGACGAGATGGTAACACCTTTTCTTAGCCAAACTGAAACTAACTAAGATACAACTAAAAGAAAATATTAATATAATAACAAACGAACACTACAAAAAAAGACTAACTTCAAAAAAATAAAAAAAAAATTTAAGCCATACACTGCCATGGAATTAAATGAAATCAAAATAGCAATAGACTCTGATCATTTACTAAGAATGGCCAATATTGACAAAAATTTAGTAGAAACAACACCACACTACTTTATTATCAGAGAACCAGATCTTATCTTCAACTCTGTAGGCGCTTATTTGCAATCAGTTCACACAGTTCACAAGTTTTTACACATAAAAAGTATAATTGATGCTCAACAAGAAACGAAAACTACATCCAGCGAAGAGAAGAAATGAAATATGCTAGATGACGACCAAGCGGAAAAATACTTCGCTACTCAAGACACCATCATCAACGTGTTCAAAAGGCTTCCGGCGAAAGTAATCTCAATAAGTACAATTGTTTTTACTTACGGCTGCGAAAGCTTCAGCAATCCCCCTACGGCCTCTGATTCTCCTTGTTTAAACCTGTAAAAATAAAACATTAAAGATATAATATAAATCGATTTTAGATGAATACAAATAGGCAGTGACAAGTCAAATGATGTTTGCAGTTACTGGCAGATAGGTATGCCAACTACCAAATATCATTTAAACATACATAACTAGGGTTAACTCGTCTATGTTACTCCGGGATGGCCTAAATATTTGCCGACTTTCCCATAGCAGGCTGCAAGAAGAGAATGGCAATACGTTGCAATATGCAAGAATGCTTTTGCAGGTCGCTCTATGCTTGCATGTGCCAAGCGGAGATTAGGACATCAGGTCTCGTCGGCTGCCGACGCTACCTTCTTTTTGTCCCTTAGCATGCTTGTTTTTTTGTTTTTATTATACGCTAAGGGGCGGAGTTGAAGATGGGGCCGGAATGTTTCCCTACCAATGGATATGTACATCCATTGATTCCCACCCTCGCCCATTCCTAATTGTGGCAAAAAGGCTTACTTGCATTTTTATTTTAAATTTTGTCGTCGATTGTTGTGTTTTTTTTTGTTTTTACTTTCACTTCACTCACTCGTGTATGATTAATAGCCTATTTCCACTGAACAAATGAAGCTTCATTTCATGAAATGACAAGAAATGAAGAAAATTATATCATTTCTTCCATACGAATTGTCACTTCATTTTGCCTTTCATTTCTGAAAAATGATGAAAAATGATGACATTCCCCACGAAGGAATCTGGTATTTTTTTAAAAAATACTAGCTACTCTTTGGCATTACTCGCTACTCTCTGAAAACGGAAAGTGTCATCACTAATAATTTGTTAATTTGAATTTAAATAGTAGGCGCAATTTTATTTAAAATATAAATTAGTCAATAAAAGTTGTGTATTTAGCTTTCAGTTGATAATTCAGGATGATAACAATGCGTTTGCCCCTGAAAATTGCTGTCATGACGGGCATGTTATTTTTTGCTAAATATTCCACGTGAGTTTGAAAGTGGCGCCTGTTATTTAAATCAAACTTGTCAGCTGTTTTTCACAACGTATCGTTGTGAATGTTAAACAAATGACAATTTGTCAATGGAAACGGCAAAATTTTTAGAAATGAAAATGACAAGAAATGAAGCCAGTGGAAATAGGCTATAAGTGTTGGAAAGTGTATTTTTTTGGTCAAAACTTTGAAATTTGGTTTTCTGACATTTGGAATTCCGGAATTGAAACATTACTATTAACCGTGATTTCTGAATATCCACACAGTTAAAAAAGTAACTTGCAGTTATTAAATAATAATTGTTCAATTTGTTTAACTAATTAATTTACTAACTTTGACAACTATTTAGTTATAAATTGCCCATTACTGTATATGAGCGACTCATAGGGCAACTATTTATTTATTTATTTTTATTCTTTAATATTTTTCCTAGGGGTTTGAAAATTCAATTTCTTTCATTTTTGAGCAAAGAAGCAATTTTGTTTAAAATATTTTTGATCATTGTAGTAAAATTAATGAATTGATTTGAAAATAATGTTTTACGAGACTTGAAGCAATTAAATTACCTTTCGATTCATATCATGATTGACTCCATCTTATGAAGTGTGATATGAGAAAAAAATTAAAACAATTGATATGTAAAAAGCAGAGACCATAATCAATAAAATTTTTAGAATAATGCTTACTGCATAATAATTGTTTTTGATTTTTATTTCAATTGCTTACACCATAATGATTAAAGAAAAAAAAAAATGGATTTGCATAGATTATCTGACAAGAATAATTGTGGTATAAAAATTTGTCTTCTACGGCTATTCCAAGTGCGTGATATTTTGGACTAAGAATATAAAAAATAGTCATTATTTACGGTCCTTGGAAAAAAGCTTTGCCATAAAACAATTTTATAAATACATTTTTGAGATGAAGTGTAATATGAAATAGTTTCAATTGAAATGGATAATTAACGCTTATATTTTCGGAGACTACACCTAAAAATAGAACCACTGGTAAATAAAAATAATTGAAGGAGTTTCCTTTCATATTTAATATTATATGAAAGCAGTTGTAATGGTAACTAAACATTGAATTAGCCAAAAATTTTAATGATTACTGTATGCATTATTTATGCACAGAAAGAAAATTAGAAATGTTCACCCAAATTTAGCATAATATTATATACCTAAATATTATTTTTTGATTTGTTAAACATTCTCTGTTTTAATAGAAAAGTAATAATTTATGTAAAAATGCATTAAATTGCAACTAGGAGAAATGTCAGTATGACCAGAGAGAACAAAATACCAAGAGATGAATTCGCTCTCTCAAATTTAGTCCGAAAAAAATCACGTAGCTCATTCAGCTTTCGGAGTCCGCATAGACAAACAGCTGCGCTGTCTACTTAGCAGGCGTGTGCTGTTTTGTTTTGCCTACATATGCCTTAGAGAAAAGCACCGGAGCGAAAGGGAGGGCATGTATATCGGGCTCTGTCATTTCGTTCTGTGTGTATATCTCATGTATGTATGTGCTTATGTTCATAGTACGTGCCCAAACTGTTTGCGTAGAAATGTGTATTGTTGGCATTGTTGCCAGTTTTCACTGAGCTCAGTAACTTCTGAATTTCTTGCCTAAGCAAAGGGCAACGAAAGGGAAGAATAATTGCCTAAAAACACGAATTTTAAAATCACAACCCCCCACAAATTTTCAAAATGTCAAAAAATCACTTGTTTTTCAATATGTAATAAAAAAAACCCAAAAATTTATTTTTTAAAACTAATGATGAGGAAAGTTTTGTGCATCTTAGTTGCCTGTTGAATGACACCTGTTAGCGATTTCGCTCATAACATACCGTCATATTTGTACAATTTCTTATTATGTTTATATTTTATTTAAGATTTTCTTACTATATTTATTTTATTTTATCTGGGCACGCACAATGAAAAAAAAATTGGAAAACTTTTCCGAGAAGTGGGTTAAAATGCCTGTTGCCTAAATGAAAAAACTAAAGGAATTAACAATTAATTAATACACTAGTTTGCAAATATTAAAAATTTAATGAAATTATTTTTTTGTGCAAAATGGCTTCTAAAAATTTTTCATTTCAACGTTTTTTAATATGATTTTTTTTAAGGTTTACAGAAAATTAAATTACACAAAAACTATAAATGAAATTAAGAAGCGTTTTTATTCATTTGATAGGTAATCGGTTAAATAAAAATTAGTAATTATTGTTGTTGTTGTTGTACCTGCGGTTGTTGTTGTGCTTCTGTTTAAGGGTACTGTATACCTTCAGAAATTTTTTTTATTTGCTTATTATTCTATTCTATTAAGATCTTATAAACATCCTGCAAAACTTTCAAGCTGATCCGAAACTCAGTTTTACAGAAATAAACAAAAAAAATATATATTTTATATTAAAAAAATTATATTTTTGATCGGTCAACAAATAACTGAGCTAGGAGCAATGCAGTGGGAAAAAAGTAGATTTTCTAAATTGGACTTTAAAACCCCATAGCTCCTCTGTTTATTGACCGATCCAAAATATCCTAGTTCACACCAGAACTACATTAATTCTTAACAAAACCCTGTCTTCAGTTTTGAATTCTGATCATCCGTTCTCAAAAAAAATTTTGCAAGCATGGGCCTATGTTTTAAATTTTTGGTTAACTTTAAACAGAAATACAACAACAACAGCACTTAATACTAAATTTTATTTAACCGATTACCTATCGAATGAATAAAATCGCCTCTTTATTTCATTTAAAATTTTTTGGATAATTTAATTTTCTGTAAACCTTAAAAAAAATCATATTAAAAAACGTTGACATGAAAAAATTTTTAGAAACGATTGTGCAAAATAATTTTAGTAGAAACGAGTCATTAATTTTTTAATATTTGCAAACTAGTGTATTAATTAATTGTTAATTCCTTTAGTTTTTTTCATTTAGGCAACAGGCATTTTAACCCACTTCTGGGAAAAGTTTTCCAATTTTTTTTTCATTGTGCGTGCCCGGATAAAATAAAATAAATATAGTAAAAAAATCTTAAATAAAATATAAACATAATAAGAAATTGTACAAATATGACGGTATGAGCGAAATCGCTAACAATTGTCATTCAACAGGCAACAAAGATGCACAAAACTTTCCTCATCATTAGTTTTAAAAATAAATTTTTGGGGTTTTTTTATTTCATATTGAAAAAAGGGATTTTTTGACATTTCGAAAATTTGTGGGGGTTGTGAGTTTCAAATTTGTGTTTTTATGCAATTATTCTTCCCTTTCGTTGCCCTTTGCTTAGGCAATTAATGCATAAGTTACTAAGCTCAGTGAAAACTGGCAACAATGCCAACAATACACATTTCTACGCAAACAGTTTGGGCACGTACTATGAACATAAGCACATACATACATGAGATATACACACAGAACGAAATGACAGAGCCCGATATACATGCCCTCCCTTTCGCTCTGGTGCGTTTCTTTAAGGCATATGTAGGCAAAGCAAAACAGCACACGCCTGCTAAGCAGACAGCGCAGCTGTTTGTCTATACGGACTCCGAAAGCTGAATGAGCTACGCCGTTTTCTTGCTGTTAACTTAACAGTGAGAGCGAGTTCATCTCTTGGTATTTTGTTCTCTCTGGTATGACAGTTGTCAGTTGCAACACGAAATGTGTCTAGGCAGTTTAACAGTGCTTACCAGCAACACAAAATGTGTCTGGCTCTCTTAAAATGAGAGCGAGCAACACAAAATGTGTCTGGTTGTCTCTCTCAACGAGAGCTAGGAACATACAATGAGAGCTGGCAACACAAAATGTGCCCTGCTCGTTGTTGTGTTTGTTATAAAATGTTCCAAACGCAAAGACAAAGAATAAAGCAAACAAATTATTACCACGACATAGATTTGGCAACGACAGTTTTAAAAATGAATTATAAGAATACAGGAATTTAAATAATTTAAATATTTTAATATATCCAAAAATAGAAAACATATAATATTTTTTAAATTAATCAAAATAAATATGTATTTTATAATAAATTTATAAAAACCTATTAATATATAGTTACATCATTGCAGAACATATTAAAATTTTTTGTTAAAGTTTTGAGATTGCTTATGTATTTTCTGGGAATCACGGCAGGTCTTTACCCATTGAAACTACACACTTCAATATGAGCCACACACCCCCGCATGACATGGCCATTAGGGACTTGATCAAGTGTTCTTCATTGCATTTATATTTCCCTCTAAGATTTCTTGAACATGAACGAAAATTTCCATGCCCAATCAATGAAATTATATATCGCTTAAATCCACAAACCGAAATGAACATAGAAAAATATGCCCGCCAAAGAAATTTCTAGGTAAAGCTGGGTATCGAGACACTCGAAATTTTTGCGCAGCGGAAATTGTTTGATAATTTCACGAGCCGCTCAGACAATGTAGTGTGTGTAGTGATATTTTTGATCGGTCAACAAATAACTGAGCTAGGAGCAATGCAGTGGGAAAAAAGTAGATTTTCTAAATTGGACTTTAAAACCCCATAGCTCCTCTGTTTATTGACCGATCCAAAATATCCTAGTTCACACCAGAACTACATTAATTCTTAACAAAACCCTGTCTTCAGTTTTGAATTCTGATCATCCGTTCTCAAAAAAATTTTGCAAGCATGGGCCTATGTTTTAAATTTTTGGTTAACTTTAAACAGAAATACAACAACAACAGCACTTAATACTAAATTTTATTTAACCGATTACCTATCGAATGAATAAAATCGCCTCTTTATTTCATTTAAAATTTTTTGGTTAATTTAATTTTCTGTAAACCTTAAAAAAAATCATATTAAAAAACGTTGACATGAAAAAATTTTTAGAAACGATTTTGCACAAAAAAATAATTTTAGTAGAAACGAGTCATTAATTTTTTTTTATATTTGCAAACTAGTGTATTAATTAATTGTTAATTCCTTTAGTTTTTTTCATTTAGGCAACAGGCATTTTAACCCACTTCTGGAAAAAGTTTTCCAATTTTTCTTTCATTGTGCGTGCCCAGATAAAATAAAATAAATATAGTAAAAAAATCTTAAATAAAATATAAACATAATAAGAAATTGTAAAAATATGACGGTATGAGCGAAATCGCTAACAATTGTCATTCAACAGGCAACAAAGATGCACAAAACTTTCCTCATCATTAGTTTTAAAAAATAAATTTTTGGGGTTTTTTTATTTCATATTGAAAAAAGGGATTTTTTGACATTTCGAAAATTTGTGGGGGGTTGTGAGTTTCAAATTTGTGTTTTTATGCAATTATTCTTCCCTTTCGTTGCCCTTTGCTTAGGCAATTAATGCATAAGTTACTAAGCTCAGTGAAAACTGGCAACAATGCCAACAATACACATTTCTACGCAAACAGTTTGGGCACGTACTATGAACATAAGCACATACATACATGAGATATACACACAGAACGAAATGACAGAGCCCGATATACATGCCCTCCCTTTCGCTCTGGTGCGTTTCTTTAAGGCATATGTAGGCAAAGCAAAACAGCACACGCCTGCTAAGCAGACAGCGCAGCTGTTTGTCTATACGGACTCCGAAAGCTGAATGAGCTACGCCGTTTTCTTGCTGTTAACTTAACAGTGAGAGCGAGTTCATCTCTTGGTATTTTGTTCTCTCTGGTATGACAGTTGTCAGTTGCAACACGAAATGTGTCTAGGCAGTTTAACAGTGCTTACCAGCAACACAAAATGTGTCTGGCTCTCTTAAAATGAGAGCGAGCAACACAAAATGTGTCTGGTTGTCTCTCTCAACGAGAGCTAGGAACATACAATGAGAGCTGGCAACACAAAATGTGCCCTGCTCGTTGTTGTGTTTGTTATAAAATGTTCCAAACGCAAAGACAAAGAATAAAGCAAACAAATTATTACCACGACATAGATTTGGCAACGACAGTTTTAAAAATGAATTATAAGAATACAGGAATTTAAATAATTTAAATATTTTAATATATCCAAAAATAGAAAACATATAATATTTTTTAAATTAATCAAAATAAATATGTATTTTATAATAAATTTATAAAAACCTATTAATATATAGTTACATCATTGCAGAACATATTAAAATTTTTTGTTAAAGTTTTGAGATTGCTTATGTATTTTCTGGGAATCACGGCAGGTCTTTACCCATTGAAACTACACACTTCAATATGAGCCACACACCCCCGCATGACATGGCCATTAGGGACTTGATCAAGTGTTCTTCATTGCATTTATATTTCCCTCTAAGATTTCTTGAACATGAACGAAAATTTCCATGCCCAATCAATGAAATTATATATCGCTTAAATCCACAAATCCGAAATGAACATAGAAAAATATGCCCGCCAAAGAAATTTCTAGGTAAAGCTGGGTATCGAGACACTCGAAATTTTTGCGCAGCGGAAATTGTTTGATAATTTCACGAGCCGCTCAGACAATGTAGTGTGACCAGGAAACAGCAAGAAATTCAGCTGTTGCTTATTTAAGAAATTGGCGGGCTAATTCATATAAAATTAAAGAGTTAAGATTATTGATAAAGGAAGTCACTGGGAGAAATTCAAAGGTCATAGACAATGCCATGGTCAATTTCATGGATGCATCTTTTGTGTGGCTGAAGGTATAAGCAGTGTCCCTTGTTATTGTATTGGCCTGCTTGAGCAGAACTTATCCCCTAAGACATACTGCTATAGCGACAACCCAAAACGCATCGAACGATTAGAATTAGCACATTAAGCCACAGCCAGATCCATGCATATTAGTTGAATACCTTAAGGTAGCCACAGGAGCGGCTGGAGCAACGGAAACTATCACAGTAAGCCGGAGAAAACACTGCTACAATGGGCTATGGAGACTGCTAAGGTTCAGTGCTGCTTGGCCGTGGGCTGTAGAGGCTACGGGGGTTTGGACTCGTTTGGTGTGCACACATTGGGCGAATGGCATACCAACCACATCAACGGGAGAGCATACCGAAAAAGATTCTCAGCCACAAGTGATGCAGCGGCCGGAGCTGCCCGTATCAAAACGCTTTTTATTGGCCAGATTCCATAAAAATTGTAGCGACACTTTGATCAGCTCCACACGTTTGTCCACCTCGGAGCTCTCCAAATAATGGTAGCTTTGTTTTTTTAGTCTTCTTTGCTTTAACTTTTTCATTGCGTGCTCAATTTTCGTAGGTACCTCTGACAATTATCAAACAAGTTTCATAATTTCACGACCCCCTTCGACAATTTATCAGCTGTTTTCAAGAAAACGATTTGGCAGGTCCATGTTAATTATCGAAGCGAATTTCGCGTGTCTCGATACTCGCTCAGGAAATGCGCTCTGACAATTTTCGCGAGCGGATTTCCTGAGCTATGTAATTAGATGGGCTCCGCAAAAATTTCGAGTGTCTCGATACCTAGCTTAAACAAACACCATATGGTCGCCAGCAACATTTCGAACGACAATAGCAACACGCAGAATGGCCTTAACATCACTCAATTTTGAGCGCCGTTCCAACATGGCTCTCTATGTTAAATTCTCTCTGCCTTTGCGCTTCGAGCTCTCGTGATCAAGTTAGCGCAGGGCCGGCCTTCTATGTGCTTTGCTCACTCTCGGCTCACGCCACTTTGAGTTCTTTGTGGGGTTTCCCTCGATATCTATCGATTGTTAATCGATTTCGATCGAGGGCGCTGATGCTGTCCGTTAGGTTCAAGTGCAAATTTTTGTATACTTTATATACTAATACTTTTTGTGCGTGCTGGGACAGTGCGTCACAACCTTTTATCTCACCTATTTATATATACCTCAACAGATTTTTTTGGTACCTACCCTTGGGGACTCTGGACTATGAAAAATTCTTCTCTGCGCCAATCAAGAATTTGAATGGCCTTCAGAAAATATGTGAAGTCATTTAACTTTTATCTTTCTCATAGCTGGCAATCAAGAATTTGTTATCGTGTAATAGCAGCTGGTGAAACATTGCAGAACCTCTATTAGTATTGCAATGCTCTTAAAACGGGTCCGAAAGTGCGTGCATAAAATTAATTAAATTATTAATTTTATTGACTATCAATTTAATCTAGAAATAAGCCCAGCAAAAAATCGATACCGAAAGTCACCAATACAACTACACATTTGTTCATTCACTAATACTATCACACATGGGTTTTAGTATAATTTACGTAGGTCTAACCTGACGCTTAACGGCTTGCCAAATTCTTCCTCTACCGGGTATTGTTGCAGTTAGGCCTAACGTATGCTATACCGATAGACGATAAGCAGCTGTTTAGTTCTTGGGAACTTTGGCCACTTCTCGCGTGGTCGTCGAAGCCAACGGTTGGAATTTGCGAATAATATATAAAAAACTGGTGTATAAACTTAATAAATATGAATAAAAAAAACCATTCAAAATTTGGTGTCAGCAGAAAAACGCAACTTACAACTTGCTATAAAAAATTATTAAGATTAAAACGTTTAACCTTGAATCAGTCGTGTAAAGAGTTGGTAGAAACTGTAGGTTTGATACGGATTTCCTTGATTCTTGAATAGAGAAGAGAACATGTAAAAAATTCGAATTCACTTTAGTGAAAACCGGAACATGGCAGTATGACCAGCTAGATAAATTTGCAAGTTCCAAGAATAATGAATTCCCATAAAAAAACAAACAAAGTGAAAGCTCTGTGGCGGATAGTACTGATAGTGAAATTTTAGATCTTTGCTCCACTATTTCAAGTTCACCGTCGGTAGAGCCAGCAAGCATTAGACAGACAGGAACTTAAATCTTGGGCTGTTCGCAATTGTGTTCCGCTAAACCAGTTAGATGACTTACTGTTGACATTGAAAAGAGTTGGAATTAAAAACTTGCCCTTGTCATCAAAAACATTGTTGGTTAGTACACCCATGCATTGATCCCGATATGATTTTTTACTTTGTTGGCAATTACGGGTTTCATAGTTACTATTTTTATCCTTTTTTGGTTTTTTTCGCGATTTAATAAGTCTTCAGTCAGTGCAAATGGTTTTAATACCTCACCTATCACAAAGTCTGTAACTAAATTCGTTGTACACTCCGTGTACTTAACTAAAAACCATTTTGTACTTAATTGTACGTAACTAAAATATAAATTGTTTAGTACGTACGAGTGCTGAACACGAAAAAAGTTCGGTACTTATTTTTATCGGTCGGTGCGTTACGACGCTGTACCGTGCTTGCTTTTTTCGGTCGGTGCGTTACAAATTATGTACCGTACTTTTGAATTCGTACAGTACGAAACGAAAAATGTACCGTACTTTTCTGAGTACGGTACTTGGCTTTGTACTTTGAGAGCCCTGATCTTAGTATACAAAAATATTTTCAATCTCGTGAATTTGAATTTTTGGAATCGTCTTAAACTATATCTTTAGACATAGGTGTTGATGGCCTTAAACTTTTCAAAAGCTCTCGTTTGTCCCTTTGGCCTATATTAGCAACAATTGTTGGGTTTCCAAATGAGAGTGTTTTTACAATTGGCTGTTTTTCTGGAACTGACAAACCAAAGGATGTAAATGAATTTCTAAGCGATTTTTGTAGGGAAGTCACCGAGTTAAAAAAAAAAATGGTATTAAAATTGGAACCGAAGGTGTTGATAAATCATTTAACATTCGGCTTTTTATTTGTGATTCACCAGCCCGTGCTTTTATGTTGTCCTAAGTGTACTCAGCAGGGAAAATATTCCGAAAGGAGAGTTTGCTCTTCCAAATCCATGAACGAAAACAGAACCGATAAATCGTTTAAGTCTAGGCAATCGATGGAACACCACAATCCAATGTTTCGAAAAAGACGAATTTTGTTAGAACAAATTAGCGTCGGAATGGTATCTCAATTTCCTTTGGATCCAATGCACTTGGTCGACTTGGGAGTTACCAAGAAATTTATTTTTCTTATTTTGAATAACAAAAACAAACGACTGATTAACGAAAGACTTAAAATTGTGTCTCGTCACATCCCCGTTGAGTTTGGAAGAGCCTGTAGAAGCATGGATGACATATCGCCCACAGAAAAAACAACGTTCATTGAAACGACGTATATAGTATTTATTTTCAATAGTTGACAAAATGTATTCAACAGTTTCCTTTTTGAAAGTAAAGATATTAATAATATGTTAATAATATTTCGCCAGTCTTCAGCAATTAAACAGGTATTTTAGCAGCACCAGCAGCTTTGTAGATTTTTGGGATTCTTTTTTGGCCCGAAATTTGTTTCACATATGCATGACGATCTCGGCCCATGCTATTAGTGCCCGCCAGTCGCTTCTCTTTCACAACAAGGTTGGTAATGTCAGCCGCCTTCGTCTTGTACGCCGTATTTGCTGGAGCTTTTTCAGACGCAAATGTTTTAAAGTTATAAATTCTCCTCAAATTGGTTGCATATGGGCATTTCCACAGAAAGGTCCACCAAGATCGACAAAATATTTTTTTAAAAAATGATTTTTCTTAACATGGGATGAAAAACAAAAATTTAAATAAATAACATAATTTATTTAAAGCCTTTCTGATTCCATACTAAAAGAAAATTGGCCTGAATACTGAAGATAAGTCAATTTCATTGTTAGCTATTTTAATTGTCGCGTGCTAAATGTCGCGTTCTTCATAATATTAAAGCTTATAAAAACAAAGCTAATGTAAATAACTGAATATCATTGCACTCAATAAAAAGCTGCGTTATTCCCCTTTATTTAAGAGTTAACCGCTTTAAAATTTTTGTTTACTATTCCCAGATTTATGAATTTTATTAGATGCAGCCGAAAACGACTTCCATTTTTGTCGCGTGACAAATCACATAACGTTTTCAATTTATATTTTAATCGACAAACCGACTGAACCTATCTTTTGCACTAAATATTCTGCTACCAAAACTCTACCAATAAATAAAAACAAAAATCAAAAATATTTTTGTTTTCTTTATTTCTTTGCACTTTAAAGTCGTACAAATGTCGCGTTCGCGACTGTGGAAATGCCCATATGCAAATATAAACAACAACAACGCCTTTACGCAGCGAGCAGCGGGTGCCTGCACGCGGGGCCTGCACTCGGTGCACTTGGTGCCTGCACACGAGCAGCGTGCAGCACTGCTCGCTAGCACCGTGCACCTGCTCGTGTGCTGTGGGTGCCTGCACACGAGTGCGGAACTTCGCTCAATTCAATTTGATCACAGAATTATTTCGTCGCCTTGCCTTCTTCTCTTCTCCAGAGGCGGTATTTAGTTTGTCGTCACCTCTTCAGCATTGCACAAAATGCTATTAAAATTGCTTGTTCGATCTTTTTCGTTTTAAAGCCAAGTCGTCAGTCACTCGTTTAAGCGACCAGCAGTAATTGTAAAGCATTTTGACTTGACATTTCCCTTCGAATCATTTTTCCATTGCCTGAAGTTCTTGGTGAAAGCGTTCACCTTGTTCATCACTAAATTTGCCAAGGTTTTCTGTGAAGAAGTCTAAATGAGAATGTAAATAATGCACCTTAATGGACATTCTGCATCCCATTTCTGTGTAGGCTTCCAGAAATTCATTTACCACCGCAACATGGTCGTCGCTTCTTTTGTTTCCCAAAAAGTTTTTGCACAGAGAAACAAAGCCAAGCCAGTCTCTTTCTTTCTACGGCATTCAGTTTTTTAAAAAAATCCCCTATCGTTTATTATTTTTCGAATTTGTGGTCCAACAAATATGGCTGAAAGCCATACAATTATAGAAATGCATTTGAAAAAATTCACATTTATAAAAATAACAAAATTTAATTAACCTTCTTTAATTTTAATTTAAATGCCTCGCTGTTCCGATCTAGTCTTTTTACGAACTGTTTCATATATCCCAACTTCAAATGCAAAGGCGGCAAGATAAGTTTTTGAGCTTGCACCATTGGAGTATTGGTTACATTCTTTTGGCCTATTTGAAAGCTGACTCTCTTTGTCCAATTTCTAGTGTTATATTGGTCTTTGCCACGACTGTCCCATTCGCAGAGATAACAGGGATATATGGTGTAGCCACCTTGCATTCCGAAAAGAATTGTTAAAACCTTTAGGTCAGAAACAATCTGCCAATTATGATTTTCATAGCTTATTAATTTCAAAATCTTTTCCATGATTACATATGGTTCTTTCATATCCGTTGCATAAGCAAGAGGGACCGACGGCATCGGTTTGGTTCTCATTATGTAATAAAACTGCTTTCAAACCTAATATACAAGTGATAAATAGATTATAATTTTATTCTTTTATTTCCATGAAAAACTTACTTTTACATGAGCCATCTAGAAATAGCCGCCAATTATCGGGTTGGTGATTGTAATCAAGTTGTTCAAACAACTTATTGACATCCGAGCAATATATGGATTTTTTTCGACATCATCAGGCTTAAATATTTGCTCAAATGACGCTAGGTGCATATCCCTGATGGGTCTCGAAAGTCCCAAGTCTCTCACCAGATCATGGTAATCTTCATTCGAAATTTAGTGACGCTCCTTCAGTAGTTTGCCATTGAAAGAAAAGGGAACATCGTTTTCCATGTTGCGAAATTGATCAACTCCATCAGATTTTTCCACAATTTTCCGTTCTGCTTGATAGGTTTCATTTCCCCTTGAAACTGTTTTTGATGCAGTGCATACATTGGCGTATAATATGCGATCACGAGTTTTGTAGCTAGCTTGTTTTAGATTCACAAAAGTAGCTACTTTCTGGCTTGTGATATGTTAGGCGATGCCAAGTCATGCGTCTCGCAATTGGTAGGCACAGAGAGTTGCGTTTTCCTGATTGTTTTAGTCTTAAGCCACATGATGAGCAACAGAATTCGGGTTCGAACCAGGCGCTTTCAATATACGAGCGATCGAAAAGAAAATTATAAGCTGCAACAATAGCTTTATTTTGTCTATAGTCCAATCGATGCTGTCGGTCAACGTATAAGCCGCAGACATGAATGATGGTGGGTCCAGGAGAAGCAGTACGAAGATGAAGTGCAGGTGGATCAACTAGCGGTGGTAATGTAATGTCCCCGTTAAGAATATACAAAACGTAAAGTAAAGCTTTATGAATATGTTCTGAAATAAGAATATTTACTGCTCGTTATCCATGACATCCATGACGTCCATTTCCATAGGAAAAGATTCAGGGCAGTTTCCTCATGATGCTGCTTTTGCAAACCTAGGTGGATTTGCTGTATTTGCTTTGCTTGTGTTCAAGGTTAGCCATCTAGATGGTTTTTGTTGCCATCTAGTTCATCCTCATTGATTTCAAAACCATGTACATGCTTAACCAAATTATTAATATTTGAAATCGGAAAATAACTGCTGCTAAAAACAGTGAAGTCTGAATTGTGTGCCATTTACAGGCAAGACACCTGCAGACATTACCGAAGAGACATATGCGTATACTAATTCCCTTAGATCATTGCTAAGCTAAGTTCACACAAGCAAATAATTTGACCAAATTTTGATTAAAATAGCCATGAATGAATATTTTACAGGATTTAAAATTAAAACTATAGTTTGTACGCAAATATTTTGATGAAATATGCCCGAAAGTTCCACAATTTGGGCTATATGGCCAAATTTTCATCAAAATATGTCCATATACCTGTTGCTTAATCTCCCATGGTGGTAACAAGTTGATAAAAAAATCCTTCTTCTACTCTGTGCCTCTGTGAGTTGCCGCGCAATAAATAAAACAAAAATTCGAGGAGTTGCAAGGCGCTGCCACTTCACTTTTAGTGCCTTTTCAGCCCTCCCGTGCCCAATTGGCGAAACGGCCATTCTAGCTCGTCGAAATTAATATCTTCCAAATCTGTTTATCTTTCTCTTAAAGGTACGAATAAAAGGAATAAAAAAAGTGAAAAAAAGTTATAAATAATTTTTTTTTTTTAATTAAAGCGAGTTGTGCTTGGTTCACATTTTTGCTCATAACTTGAGAACCGTTCATCCGATCTTGATCAATTTTTCGGCAAATCGATTCATTTTTCTATTTACTAACTATCTCTAGAAAGTACAAATTGTCTATCTGCAAAACTGTATTTCCAAATTGCGGGGGCGGGAGGGGGCGCGGCCAAAACTTGAAACAAACTTGATCTGCGTGCAGACAAAAGAAGCATTTGTCCCATACATTGTAAACCTCTATCTCTTACCATCTCTGAGATCAAGGTGTTCATACAGACAGACGGACAGACAGACAGACAGACGGACAGACGGACGGACAGACGGACATGTCTTTAGTATACCCCTTTTACTCTACGAGTAACGGGTGTAAAAACAAATAATTTGTATATCCTTGGAAAGGGTATATTGAACCTATCGAGATGTTTGTAACGCAGGGAAGGAAGCATCTCCGACCATATAAAGTATATATATTCTTGATCAGCATGACGAGCTGAGTTGATATAGCCATGTCCGTCTGTCCGTCCGTCCGTCTGCTTCTATACCATCTCCTCCGTCAGTTTTAGCATACTAAAGCGACTATAGCATATAGCTGCCATAGGAACGATCGGTTGAAAAAGTAGTTCTCGTGAGAAAAACTTTTTTGTTTTTAATGCTATCGTTTTCAACGCTCGTATTTACAAGTTTTCAATGATTTCACAAAATTTACCCAAAACTTGTCTAAATCGGACAACTATATAGTATAGCTGCCATAAAAAAGTTAGGTCTGAAAAAAGTCTTAGTGTGAAAAAACCTTTTTTAATGTTATCGCTCCCAATGCTCGTATTTATAAGTTTTCAATGATTTTACATAATTTCAACAAGATTTGTCGAAATCGGACCACTATATAGTATAGCTGCCATACAAACTGTCAGGCATATATTATATCAATCTCCAAGGGTTTATAAACTTCGGTCGGGCAAAGTTAGCTTGCCTCTATTTTTATACTCTGTACCGAAGGTACATAGAGTATATTAAGTTTGTGCAAAAGTATGTAACAGAGAGAAGGAATCATTTCCGACCCTATAAAGTATATATATTCTTGATCAGCATCAACAGCTGAGTCGATATAGCCATGTCCGTCTGTCCGTCCGTCTGTCCGTCCGTTCGTATGAACAAACAGATCGCAGAGATGGTAAGAGATAGAGGTTTGACGTGTATAGGACAAATGTTTCTTATAGCTGCAGGCAGATCAAGTTCATTTTCAATTTTGGCCACGCCCCCTCCCGCCCCCGCAATTTTGAAAAAACGTCATATCTTCCACAGATAGATGGTTCGTACCTTCTAAAGATAGTTAGTAATTGTCAAAATGTATCGATTTGCTGAAGAAATGATAAAGATCGGATGAGCGGTTCTCAAGTTATAAGCAAAAAAGTGAACCAAGCTCCCCGCCACCCCCCCTCCCACCCTTTTACAACCAACACCGCACAATCTTAGAGAGAGAGAGCGAGAGAGAGAGAGAAAGAGACTGAGATAGAGATAGAGAGAGACACAGCAGCAGCACTGCATTCAGCTCCTACTCCAGGTACAGAGTATGTTATAGTCGGGCTTGACCGACTTTCTCACTTGTTTTATTTAAAATAAACAAAAAAATTTTAATTTTAAAAAGATTGCACAACTTTTTTAAGGTTGGAATAAAAGAAATAAAAAAAAAACCAAAACAAGTTTTAACAATTTTTTTATATTTAAAATTAATTTAAAAAATGTTTCTCACAAAATTTCGCAATTTTTGCCAATTTCGATACGTTTTTCCTCACTACAGGTTTATTTCTCTAATACTGGATCGAACACATACTTCTCCACACCCAGAAACTTCTTTGTGGGAATGTCCTCGTTGTGCCACACTGAAAACAGCTTCCGCTTTGATATAGACATGGCGCCTAAAAAGTCCAACAAATGTAAGGATAGTACATATTAGCAGGTGATCTTTGAAAATGTTAAACAAGGACTCATACTGACAAAAAATGTTAATGGCGGCTTGAACATTTGCGAACATTTTTAGTTTTGCTTCACGAACGAAAGGTGTTTGCATCTAAGGGCAGGTTGTTAATACAAGATGCTTTCACTACGTCTTTCAAGTTATACATTTACGGGTCGCTTACATTAATTTTTTGGTTAATACATGCCTTTATATAAATACATAACCACGCTTTAATGTAAAACCACGAGAACTTATACTTCAAAGCTAAATTAACAAAAACTACAAAAATGCGGGAATTAATTAAACAGCAATTGCCAAAACATATGTTATGTTTGATAGCTCACAGCTGTTCAGCTATATATCGGAGTGCTTTGCGATAAACTTTTATAAGCTAGTCAAAGTATCGGTAATCGATATATAGTGAAAAAAATCTAGAAAAATTTAATTTCTACGCAGCAGCTTGACCGTCAGCGGGCTCACTTTGCTGAAGTTCAAGTGGCAATGAAGTGTCCACTGAACGCTCTTTCGGCAACTGAACACTTGGATCCGCCTGGTATTGGAAAGTTTTTGCTTTTATGGCCTTCATGCCCAGCACTTTATTTTAACAAGCATAGCAGTCCTCGCTGCTTCCGTTTTCGTATTCGAGGACATTTTTTGAACATATCAAACATACTAAATTCGGCGCCCATTTTTGTTTTTAAATATTACTTTTTTTGTAGCATTTTTGGTATGCTTTTTCAAAATCTTTACTGAAACCACAAGAATTTGCCTTGTATCTCTTGCGCGAGTCTATTTCTGTAATAAATTTTCCACACACTTAGCAAAAATTGTTTCCTTTACACTTGTTCATTTTGCCTTTTTGTTTGATTTTACGCAATGTGACGGTTCAACGCCAAAATACCACCCTCTTTCAAAATACCACCAAATTTGAAATGGCCACACTGCGCTGATTTAGCGATTTAGTTGTCTAGGTACTAAGCTTAACATAAAAAAAATAGAGGCAAGCTAACTTCGGCTCGACCGAAGTTTATATACCCTTGGAGCTTGATATGTGCCTGACAGTTTGTTTGGCGGCTGCAGGCAATAAGTCCCCAATGGAATAAGGCCCCAAAATAAAATGAAATAAGGCCCCAAATTTGGGGTGTTATTTCATAATTCTATTTTTTTTGTTCATTTTATTGCTTTATTCAATAAAATAAAAACTATTGGAAATACCTAATATAAAATTTTAAAATATTTTCTTATTTGGATTTTTAGTGAAACAAACTACCTATAACATTAAATAATAATGAAAATTTTTTACAAAAAAATCGCGCGATTTCCTGCATGAAAATTTTTGAGCTAACGATGAACGGAGCAAGCCAACCAGCTGGATCGAATAGTTTGGAAATTTGCGAAAGGAATTTGGTCTTATGACGGGCTTTTTTTTAGTGTTGTACTGTGTAATATAAAAAGTTTTCATATAAAAAAAATTTCGTCTGCGGCGCTAAGATTTTTTAAAATAGACAATATAATTACCTCGTCAAAATACAGCATTTTCTGTTCTTTGACGTAGAACAAATTTCCAGTTCGCCGTAATGCAACAATTTTTTCACACTTCATAATTTTATCTCGCACTTGAACGTCTGCTTTACACAATGCAAATCACTAAACTGATCAACAAACTCAAAAGCTTATCACTGAACTAATTGTAAAACGGTACTTTTGCACATCTGTACAAAAATGCATCAAATACTAAGTCAGAAAACGCAGGCAGATAAGAAAATTAACCGTTATTGGAATTTTTTTTCCATATATCAGCAAAAATAAGAGAAATGAAATAAGACCCCAAAAAAATTCATATTAAAAATTGGGGTCTTATTTCCCCGAAATGAAATAAGACCGCAAACCTAATTTTTGGGGCCTTATTTCATTTCTTCTTTTGGGGACTTATTTCATTTTGAAATTTTATTTAGGAAATAAAGCCCCAAAAAAATGAAATAACACCCCAAATTTGAGAAAAAATCGTTGTTTTTGTTTTCCATATAAATTTTTGGGGCCTTATTTCATTTATTTTTTGGGGCCTTATTTCATTGGGGCCTTATTTCGCAGCGCCTTGTTTGGCAGCTATACTATATAGTGGTCCGATTTCGACAAATCTTGTTGAAATTATGTAAAATCATTGAAAACCAGGGTTCTCAAAGAACCGTACAAAGTACCGTACTTTTGTTTAGTACACAAAAAGTACTGAACAAATCCAAGTACCGTACTCAGAAAAGTACGGTACACTTCTCATTTCGTACTGTACGAAATCACAAGTACCGTACATATTTTGTAACGCACCGACCGAAAAAAGCAAGTACGGTACAGCGTCGTAACGCACCGACCGATAAAAATAAGTACCGAACTTTTTTGTGTTCAGCACTCGCACGTACTAAACCATTTTAGTTACGTACAATTAAGTACAAAATGGTATTTAGTTGAGTAGACAGAGTGTAAAACGAATTTAGTTACAGACTTTGTGATAAGTGCACTGACTGAAGTCTCTTTAAATCGGGAAAACAAACCAAAGAGGATAAAAATGACTGAAGACATTAAATCGCGAAAAAAAAACAAAGAGGATAAAAATAGTAATTATGAAAAACGTAATTGCCAACCAAGTACAAAATCATTTCAGGATCAATGCATAGGCGCAATTCGCAGCTAAGGGGCCTCCATGGTAATAAAACCGCGAAATGCTTAAGAAATTTATTTTCAAAGCCAAAAATGATCACTCATAACTACATTCCCCTGTCTATGGCAATACCAAACCGCGATTAATACCAAGGATGACCAAAAGAAAAGAACATAGTTAAGATCTTAAAAACTGTTTCAAACCACTGTCTGTTACTGACAAATCATTAAATCTCGGAAAAATACCAAGGAGGATCAAAAAATCTAATAATGCCAAACCAACTTAACTTTGGAGATAGTAAAAAATTTTGTCAGGATCAATGCATAGGCGCAATATGCGGCTAAGGGTTCTCCATGGTAATAAAACCGCGAAATGCTTAAGAAATTTATTTTCAAATGATCACACATAACTACATTCCCCTGTTCATGATAATACTGAACCACGAACCATATATGACCATTTTCGCTTGTAAATTTGTATAAAAGCCTGCCAGATGTAATGCATAAGAGTTATTCAAAAATAGTTCCAATTGTATTGAGTCTTTATTAAATTAAATTTTTTTATTCAATGTATATGTCTTTTAGCAATTTAGAGTTAAGTTTAACAATTAAAATGTTTTCTAGTGCATTAGCACTAAGTCTATTGCGCAATTTTGTGCAAATATTAGGTAGGGCACTAAATGCGCTTTCCACTGAGACCTGCGTGGCCGGCATAGCCAAAGCTACTTCAGCTATCTTCGCCAGCTGTGGCTCTTTATACTGTTGATATTTCCAATATTTTAAAATGTCTTCTTCGAAGCCCAAGCACTCGCCGTATTGAAAGTCTTTCAATTTTCTTTCTAATGACGAGCTCAGACTTCCATTAGGTATAGATGATTGGCTTATAATATTGTATTTGCTTGCTGCAGCCGCTGAGGTGCAAGGCTTGTCATCATCCACAATGTCTTCTTTTTTTGAGATCCAGTTATTAATGGAGCACAATTTGTTCTGGAAAATATATGTACAAAAAGAAAACGAAAGTCTTAACTTAATAACACTTCTAATATACTAACAAAAGAATTTCTTAACAATGCAACTTCTTTTTGATTCTCCGTTAAAAGTACCGAACCTCTAAAATTAAACCGAGGATCCAAATATAAAGCAGCCAAGAAAGCATCATTTTCCACCAATATCTTCTTTCGCTTACCCATGGCCGAGTGAAGCATTTTTGCCAAATTGTTACTACAGCTTATATGCTCAAGCCGTTTTTCGCAATAAAGCCATTCTCGGAAAAAATCGCCCATGATCATTTGCTTTAATTGCAAAAATGTCGTGCACTCAGCTAGCGGTTCAAAAGCGGCGCAGAATGAATCCACAAACAGCCAGTCGACAGAATTGGGGAGTATATTTTGAGCGTTAGTTTGGGTTGCCTTAAGAGATTTCAACATGTTATATGTTGAGCTCCAACGGGTGGTGTTGTCCAGAACTAGAAGGGTAGAGTTGTGACGCCGGAATTCAGTGCGAAGCTTTTTAACGTACTTGCGACAGATCTCAATTGAAGCATCCAGTTTTTTAATTACGTCCCAGGACGCTAGCTGGAGTGTGTGAGCAGCACACTATCTCCAAAGTGAAGTTTGTTTGGCATTATTAAATTTTTTGATCCTCCTTGGTATTTTTCCGCGATTTAATGATTTGTCAGTTACAGACAGTGGTTTGAAACAGTTTTTAAGATCTTGGCAAAGTTCTTTACCTTGGTCATCCGTGGTATTAATCGCGGTTCGGTATTATCATAGACAGGGCAATGCAGTTTTGTGTGATAGTTAGTGGTCTTGAAAAACAGTTTATTAAGCATTTCGCGGTTTTATTACCATGGAGACCCCTTAGCTGCATATTGGGCCTATGCATTGATCCTGACACGATTTTTCACTATCTTCAAAGCAAAGTTTGGCATTTTATAAAATTTTTGGATCCTCTTTGGTATTATTCCGCGATTTAATGATTTGTCAGTAACAGACAGTGATTTAAAACCGTTTTTAAGATCTTGGCTATATTTTTTTCCTTTGGTCATCCTTGGTATTAATCGCGGGTTGGTACTGTCATAAACAGGGGAATGCACTTATGTGTGATAGTTTGTGGCTTTGAAAATTATTTTCTTAAGTATTTCGCGGTTTTATTACCATTGAGACCCCTTAACTGCATATTGCGCCAATGCTTTGATCCTGACATGATTTTTCACTATCTCCAAAGTTAAGTTTGTTTGGCATTATTAGATTTTTTGATCCTCCTTGGTATTTTTCCGCGATTTAATGATTTGTCAGTAAAGCCTAGTACGGAGGGCGTTCGAATTTTCCTTCAGCTGTCAAACTCCATATAAAAAAAATTGCTTAAGGAATTTTTCCTTGCCTCATTCTGTTGTTTGGTACGCAGAAAGCCAAGGAATACACACAAGGAATTTTGAGAGTTGCCATATCGGTATAGCGTGTGGACTGTATTGAACAGCTGATATTCCTTCAAGAGATATTGTGCAGTCATTTATTCCTTGTGTCAATTGTGAAAAGGCAAGGCAAAAGAACAAAAATTTTAGTTATGACAGCAAAAATGCATTAATTGATGCAGTGAAAAACAATGCATGATTGTGGGATATCACGAATGACAAGCAACTGGACACCGCACTTATAATAAGTGTTTGGGAAGCAGTTGCGCCATGTTGGAATCTTGTCATGTTGGAGGGCCAATTGAGCCATCTTTCGTTGCAGCGATATGTGCAGCTGAGTGTGGTCCTTGCCCGGAATGATGTTATAAATGGAAATAAAACAATTATAATTTGACTTATCCGGCCTCGTGCAGACCATTAGATTCTTTACAACAGGCGAATCCAATTCTGAAGTCTTGCTCACATTCATCAATTTGACAGCTGCCACTGCAATTGCCACTTCATCCATGTTGTGCATAGTGCCTCATTTTATTTAATTCTTATAATTAAGTCAAAACACAAATCAGCTGGCCAATTTATTTCTTTTCCGTTTTCGGTATATTTTTTAATGTTATCTGGTCACACTGTCTCTTACATTCCACAAAAAGGAATATCAGGCAAATTTCTGGAAGGAAAATTCGAACGCCCTCCGTACTAGGCTTAACAGACAGTGGTTTGAAACAGTTTTTAAGATCTTAACTATGTTCTTTTCTTTTGGTCATCCTTGGTATTAATCGCGGTTTGGTATTGCCATAGACAGGGGAATGTAGTTATGAGTGATCATTTTTGGCTTTGAAAATAAATTTCTTAAGCATTTCGCGGTTTTGTTACCATGGGGGCCCCTTAGCTGCGAATTGCGCCTATGCATTGATCCTGACATGATTTTGTACTTGGTTGGCAATTACGTTTTTCATAATTACTATTTTTATCCTCTTTGTTTTTTTTTCGCGATTTAATGTCTTCAGTCATTTTTATCCTCTTTGGTTTGTTTTCCCGATTTAAAGAGACTTCAGTCAGTGCACTTATCACAAAGTCTGTAACTAAATTCGTTTTACACTCTGTGTACTCAACTAAATACCATTTTGTACTTAATTGTACGTAACTAAAATGGTTTAGTACGTGCGAGTGCTGAACACAAAAAAGTTCGGTACTTATTTTTATCGGTCGGTGCGTTACGACGCTGTACCGTACTTGCTTTTTCGGTCGGTGCGTTACAAAATATGTACGGTACTTGTGATTTCGTACAGTACGAAATGAAAAGTGTACCGTACTTTTCTGAGTACGGTACTTATTGAGTACGGTACTTTTGTTGTGTATACGAACCCTGTTGAAAACTTATAAATACGAGCGTTGGGACCGATAACATTGAAAACAAAAAAAATTTTCTTACTAAAGCCCCATACGGAGTACGACGAAAAATTCGTTTTTTTACAGTATTTCACATAAATAGAAACACTTTCTAACAGCACATGAACATCAAAGCAAAGCCAAGGTGTTTCTATTTATATGAAATGCTGTAAAAAAACGAATTTTTCGTCGTACTCCGTATGGGGCTTAAGACTTTTTTTCAGACCTAACTTTTGTATGGCAGCTATACTATAAATTTGTCAGATTTCGACAAGCCGTGGTGAAATTATGTGAAATCATTAAAAACTTATAAATACTAGCGTTGGGAGCGATAGCACTAAAAACAGAAAAGTTTTTCTCACTAAAACTAGTTTTTCGTCCGATCGTTCCTATGACAGCTATATGCTATAGTCATCGGATCCGGCCGGTTCCGACAAATGTGTAGCGTTTTTATACCAAAAGACTTCGTGCAAAGTTTGGTTAAGATAGCTTTAAAACTGACGGAGGAGATAGCATAGAAACCTTCCGCCCCCGCAATTCGGATACAAACGTTTCATCTCGTACAGTTTTGAAGATAGACGATTTGTTCTTTCTGAAAATAGTTAGTAATTCGCAAAATGATGAACGGTTCTCAAGTTATGAGCAAAAAAGTGAACCAAGCCCCCTGCTACCCCCTCCTCCCACCCAACGCAGGAACACTGTTAAACATGTTTTTTCATGAGTAACGGGTATATCGAAGTCGGTCAGAGCCGACTTTAACTTATGCTCTCGTTTTTAATGGTGGGAGGGGGGGTAACGGGGGGGCTTGTATCACTTTTTTGCTCATAACTTGAGAACCGTTCATCCGATCTTGATCGTTTTTTCGTCAAATCGATTCATTTTGCTAATGACTAACTATCTTTAGAAAGTACGAATCGTCTATCTTCAAAACTGTAGGAGATATAACGTTTTTTTTAAATTGCTGTGGCGGGAGGGGGCGTGGCCAAAATTTGAAATAAACTTGATCTGCGTGCAGATAAAAGAAGCATTTGTCCCATACATGTCAAACCTCTATTTCTTACCATCTCTGAGATTTAGGTGTTCATACAGACGGACGGACGGACGGACGGACGGACAGACGGACGGACGGACAGACGGACGGACGGACAGACGGACATGGCTATATCGACTCGGCTGTTGATGCTGATCAAGAATATATATACTTTATATGGTCGGAGATGATTCCTTCTGCCTGTTACATACATTTGCACGACTTTAGTATACCCTTTTTACTCTACGAGTAACGGGTATAACGAGAGCGCAAGTTAAAGTCGGCTCTAACCGATTTCGATAAACCCGCGGGCGGGAGGAGGCGTGGCCAGAATTTGAAACAAACTTGATCTGCGTGCAGATAAAAGAAGCATTTGTCCCATACATGTCAAGCCTCTATCTCTTACCATCTCTGAGATCTAAATGTTCATACAGACGGACGGACAGACGGTCAGACGGACATGAAGGCTCAGGAAAATTTATAATTCTTAATGCCATTATAGGCTAATTAACAACAATCAGCTGCGTCGATGTATTGTTTTGCCTTTTACAAAAGCACACATACATGCATACATACTTATAGTTTACTGAGTCACACACACATGCTTGTAAGACACTTTCGACAAATTCTGAGCAGCAAAGTGTCTCAGAGAAACACATGAGCAAAGCAAGCTAAAAAAATCTCCCATTGATTGAGCAAAAAACACTTTGTGAATAGTCAGAGGTGAGATGTCATTTCGTTACACTAGTTCAATGCATAGCTGTTAAGTAATGATTACTAATCGTAATGATTACATATTTGATTATTTTTTTTTTTAAAGGCAAAATAATGATTACAATACGACTACTTTCAGTTTTACACGATTACTAATTGATTACTTCAGAAATAATCAAAAATAATCGGGATTATTGAGGATTACCAAAAAAATAATCAAAAATAATCAAAAATAATCAAAAAATAATTCGACTACTTTACAAGATTCTTTTTGATTATTTTTGATTATTTTCAAAAAAAGGCATAGCCAGATTTGTGGCCCTCAGCGGCTCTGTGAAATTAGGCCGCGTGAATTTAGACCGCGGTGCATTTTGTATGGCGGCCTAATTTCATTCTGCAAAATGAATTTAGACCGCCAGCTCAAAATGAAATTAGCCCGCGCGGCCTTATTTCATTTTTCAAAATGAATTTAGACCGCCATGACAAAATGAAATTAGGCCGCACGGCCTTATTTCATTTTGCAAAATGAATTTAGACCGCCATGACAAAATGAAATTAGAATTGAAATGAATTTAGGCCGCGATCACAAAACGAAATTAGACCGCGGGCTTGATCTTAGACTAAGTATTTGACTTTTGTACAGATGTACAAAAGTATGTTGATAAATTAAGTGATTTGCATTGTGCAAAATTTTCATTATTTTATTTAAAAAATTGAATCGATGATAGCGCCGCAGGCGAAAATTTGATACAAAAAATCGCGCGATTTTGTTGTATCAAATTTTCATTATTTATTTTTAATACTTATATGGTTTTTAACTTAATGTTAGCGCCGCAGGCAAAAATTTGATACAAAAAAATCGCGCGATTTTTTTGTATCAAATTTTTATTATTTCTTATAGTTATAGTTAGATAATTTCTTTTACTAGAAATCCAAAAATACATTTTATTTGTAATGACATTTTATTTGTAATGCAGAATGAAATTAGACCCCACGGCCTAATTTCATTTTGTGGTGGCGGTCTAAATTCATTTTGCAGAATGAAATTAGACCCTGCGGCTTAATTTCATTTTGTAATGGCGGTCTAAATTCATTTTGAAAAATGAAATAAGGCCGCGCGGGCTTATTTCATTTTGTAATGGCGGTCTAAATTCATTTTGCAAAATGAAACTAGACCGCCGACGGCGGTCTAAATTCACGCGGTCTAATTTCCATCACCCGCCCTCAGCTGCCTACTTAAACAAGTCGGCAATGGCGTAGAGGTTAAGACCTGTGACTGGAAGTTAGTGAGTCCTAGGTTTAAGTCCCAGTAAGGGCATACAATGTTTTTTTAAATTTAGAATTTTGAAATAATAAATAATAAACACAGCAAGCAAAATATGTAATCAAATTTTGGCACTTTGCCAAAACACGAGCCTTTTTTCAAATGTCAAAACGTAGCGAGAAATTCCCATTACGTGGGCACCTACGGGATGCATGTTGTGGACCAGCATCATTCACCTGTGCGCCGCTGGGTACACGATGAAATGAAATGGAGAAACATACATACATATTTTGCTTGCTGTGTTTAATAGCATAATCTGGTACACGTGGGCTAATGCAATTATTTTAAAATTCTACATTACAAAAAAAAAAAAAAATACATGCCCACTTTAACCTAGGACTCACTAACTTCCAGTCACAGGTCTTAACCTATACGCCATTGCCGACTTGTTTAAGTAGGCAGTTTAGTAGGCAGTTGAGGGCCACACATCTGGCTATGCCTTTTTTTGAAAATAATCAAAAATAATCAAAAAGAATCTTGTAAAGTAGTCGAATTATTTTTTGATTATTTTTGATTATTTTTTGGTAATCCTAAATAATCCCGATTATTTTTGATTATTTCTGAAAGTAATCAATTAGTAATCAAATATTTTTAACCGAGAGGATTATATCTGTGGCAATAAGGAATAACAGCATATCTCGAGTTATGTCAAAATTGAGATATTAGTACCAATGGCTTCCTCGGTTTCTTTTCCATTATGTGTCAAAAATTCAGGACAATCGGGTGATTGTAAATGTAAATGTTGGCTATACAGCTCCTACAACGGGGCCAAGCCAAGCTTCTCACGATCTCTTGGCGTGTGTGCTTTAAATTTTTCGCACAAAAGAAAGGGACCTACAGTTTAACGCCGGATCCGAACGGCAAAGTTTGAGAATTTGCTAGTTACTTCACAGCTGGCGCCAGTAGTTGGTGAAGGTGACCGTATGTGTAAAAGCTTTTTTCTAAAGAGAGAAAAAAACTTTTATTATTAGATGTTCAGAGGCGGGATCGAACCCACGACCTCCCGCCCAGCAGTCCAGCACACTAACCACTGGGCCACATACGGCCACTGGGTGATTGGTTATGGTTATTTTGTGATTACGGTAAAACAAAACAACATAAGTCTAAATTGCTTAAGTTTATAAAAGGCAAAACAGCATATCTCAGTTGTGTTATTCTTCCCTATTCAAAATCTGCTTTATGACAGAATTCCTATTTTATTTTTATTTAACAACTTTTATTCCAAAATACACACTGTGACTTATGCTGTTATTCCACATTAATGTTTTTGATTACCTGATGGCATATGTGGACTTAAGCTTTTATTCCATATGAAATGTTTTTATTTTATGGATCATAACTCTAAATGTGCCTTTTTTCCAAAATACTTTTTTAACTTTCAGGTACACATGTTCAATTGTGTCTTTGTTCCAAAAGCAGTTTGCTGAAAGTTTAATACATAACTCGACTTATGCTCTTATTTCAAAGGAAACTTAATTTAGTTTTTGAGACATGTATTCCTAGGTTTTACCATATTTCATAGATATATCGATTTAAGCGGAAAAAATAGAAAAAAAATAAACTAAGCGAACAAGATATTTTAGAAATTGAAAGATATATACTGAGTTTTTCGCTGTATACCGCCATGACTCCGCAAAATACTTAAGTTTCGATAACTCCAATAATAATTTGTGCTCGGGCATACCCATATGGAACCCAGCAAGAAATCTAACTGGTAAATACTTGTCAGTTAACTGTTATAGCTAACCGTTAAAATACGGAAAGTTTCTGGTCAAACGCAAATGGGCGTCGGGAAGATTCTAACCGAAAGTCGACCTATCGGTGAGCGTACGTGTGAGGTTAGTCCTACTAGTTAGATAGCCTGTGAGCTAACTGGTATTAATAACGGTTTTGGTTTGAGTATTTGTATTAGGACTATAACTGGTAGCTCTAACTGGTAAGTAAATTCGGTAGTACTAACCTATGCAATACTTATACATTTTTAAGAAATATAAATACTGGGAAAAGTAAAACTAATAATTTGCCATTTTATTTAACATTCGCATCATGGTTTTTTACATTATGTGACATTGTTAATGTAAATAATTAAGTAATGTGTGCATCTTTTGTTGTGCCTTCTGTAAGACGGTAGATTGTCTTATTTCCTTTGCAAAATCATCTTTGCCAAACAAATCTGAAGAGGGATTAAATAAATGTGATATAAAAGCGGCTATAAATAAAATATAAAGTAATATTTACCTGAGAGTATTTTATTAAATATTAATAATTTATTAACTATTCGCTTGCCATGTCTTCCATCTTAATTAAAATCGGATGCACACGTCAGTGACGTGTCTTCAAATTAAAGTGTTTGTTTTTTGTTCACGATTCTTTTAATTTGAGAATTACCACTGCGTCTTTAAAATTATTTTGCTTCAAACGTTGCTCAAATTCAAGCATTTGAGCCAACATCCTTCCACTATTGAACTCACCAACTTTTCACTTCGACGACCACGCGAGAAATGACCAAAGTTCTCAAGAACTAATCAGCTGATTATCGTCCCAGTTATAACTTACGTTAGGCCTAACTGCAACAATAACTAGAAAAGGAAGAATTTGCCAAGCCGTTAGGCGTCATGTTAGACCTACGTAAATTATACTGAAACCCATGTGTGATAGTATTAGTGAATTCAAAAATGCCCAGCAAATTTTTTCGAAGCGCTCAACTACGAGCACTGCAGAAGCGCTCCATTGGAGCGCTCCACTCTCCTTGTAAGTACTGCACCTCGAAAGCGCTCAATTGTAGTGCTCAACTCTCCTTGTAAATACTGCTCCACGAAAGCAGTAAATGTAAATGTTGGCTATACAGCTCCTACAACGGGACCAAGCCAAGCTTCTCACGAGCTCTTGGTGTGTGTGCTTTAAGTTTTTCGCACAAGAGAAAGGGACCTACAGTTTAACGCCGGATCCGAACGACAAAGTTTGAGAATTTGCTTTTTCATGGCTAGTTACTTCACAGCTGACGACAATAGCAGGTGAAGGTGACCGTATGTGTAAAAGCTATTTTCTAAAGAAAGAAAAAAACTTTTATTATTAGATGTTCAGAGGCGGGATCGAACCCACGACCTCCCGCCCAGCAGTCCAGCACACTAACCACTGGGCCACATACGGCGTTTCTGCTTTGAATAGCACGCTCTGCACGGTGCACAGTGTAGGATTTTGCCAATCTAGGGGTTCTTAATTCAATAGCAGTCGTATTTTTTAAGCTATCGACTTGAACTTTGGACTAAATGTTCAAATATTCCCCAAAGAAATTTTGGGACGAAAAGTTAAAATGGGCGAGATTTGATCAAATTAGGTTGAGTCAATTAAAATTGAAATTTTGAAATGGTGCAAAAAGTATGTTGAACATAATTAACATTTATCTGTGTTCTTAACTGAGACTTGCTGCTGCCGTCACGCGAGCCCAGAATAGCCGTTAAGAGCCCGAAGTCCTGAGTTCGAATCCCAGTAAAGGTAATTAAAAATAAGAAAGTTGAAGTTTTACGTTTTTCAGAAAGAAGACTATGCCCTCCCGTCAACCCTTTCCGCTCCCCTTAAACATCTCCCCTTCCCTTCCCCCTCCCTTTACCTTCCCAAAACCCTTCCCACTACCATTCCCCCCATCCACACACCTTTCCCTACCCTTCACCCATCCCCTTCCAATACCTCCTACCCCAACCCATCCTCCATCACTACCCTCACCATAATTGATATTCTTCTTTTTATATTTTATGATATGGAGCGCTTTTCAAAACCTTTTTACTCTGGGAGCGAAGAGCTTCCTAGTGCTCGTTTTCCACTGCGAGTGGAGCGCTTCAAAGCGCTTTTTCCGCAGCGAGAGTGTAGCGCTGACATCCAATGACATGACAATGTAAAAAAGAGCACTAGTTACAAGGAGAGTTGAGCGCTTCACTGCTCCTTTTGAGCGCTCTAATAACGCTCTTCCCACCCGACCAAAAGTTCGCCCGCGAATTCGCGCGCGAACCTCAAAGCGAATAAAAAACGAACAAAACCTTCGTTTACGAATTCGCCAAACGTTCGTTTATGATACTTGTGTCGCTCAGTTTGTGGCAGGCAAACATTCGTACGCGAACATTCGTATGCGAATTCGCGCGCGAATGTCAACGCGAAAGTTTTACGAGTTTCATTTTCACTCGTTCCAATATTTTTTTTACATTAAAACACAAATAATTTTTTTTTTTTATTAATATTCATTTTAATTATTCTAATTCAATAAGTTAAAAAATAAATTGTCAACAACAACGTCGCCAAAATTATCAGCGTCATCCTCCATGACACCACCGACGACTTGGTTCCTATTGCAGCTGCTTCCACGAAATTTTTTTAAGGAAACATGCTTTGCTTCCACAAATAATGCCGATGCTTCCTCTTGTGTGGCATGATTTTAACACTAAAATAATTAACACATAGACAATAACACTTTAGACAAAAGAATCATAAAACATCAAACCACAAAAAACACAATAATGCTTTACCGAATTATTCATTGACGCACTGCAGTTTTAATGACGCCTTCTTTATTTTAAAGGCTTCAAATGTACACTAAAAGTGCAAAGTCAAGGTCCAACAGGCGACGGCGACGCGGCGTCATTTTCGGTCGTTTTCTACCTGCTGCAGAGAGAAGCAAAATAAAGGGAACACACAGAGTTTCTCTTAAACTAAACAAAATTCGAATAATGTTCTTCGCGAAACTTTCGCTTGAAGCGAACCTTCGCTTGTGTGCCGGGTGGGTTAGAGCGCTTTGCCCACCCGACCAAAAGTTCGCCCGCGAATTCGCGCGCGAACCTCAAAGCGAATAAAAAACGAACAAAACCTTCGTTTACGAATTCGCCAAACGTTCGTTTATGATACTTGTGTCGCTCAGTTTGTGGCAGGCAAACATTCGTACGCGAACATTCGTATGCGAATTCGCGCGCGAATGTCAACGCGAAAGTTTTACGAGTTTCATTTTCATCTCGTTCCAATATTTTTTTTACATTAAAACACAAATAATTTTTTTTTATTTATTAATATTCATTTTAATTAATCTAATTCAATAAATTAAAAAATAAATTGCCAACAACAACGTCGCCACAATTATCAGCGTCATCCTCCATTACACCACCGTCGACTTGGTTCCCATTGCAGCTGCTTCCACGAAATTTTTTTCTTAAGGAAACATGCTTTGCTTCACATAAATAATGGCGGTGCTTCCTCTAAAACAATTATCACATAGACAATAACACTTTAGACAAAACAATTATAAAACATCAAACCACAAAAACACTATAATGCTTTACCGAATTATTGATTGACGCACTGCAGTTTTAATGACGCCGTCTTTATTTTAAGGGCTTCAAATGCACACTAAAAGTGCAAAGTCAAAGTCCAGCAGGCGACGTCATTTTCGGTCGTTTTCTATTTGCTGCAGAGAGAAGCAAGATAAAAGGGAACACACAAAGTTTCGCTTAAACTAAACAAAATACGAATAATGTTCTTCGCGAAACTTTCGCTTGAAGCGAACCTTCGCTTGTGTGCCGGGTGGGTTGGCTTTTGCTGGGTGTGTATTTGTATTGGTGACTTTCGGTATCGATTTCTTGCTGGGGAGTTCACTTACCCCAAGTGACGTAAAAATAGTGGCTACGGAGTCACTCATTTCCAAAGAAAAGAAACGCGATCTCCTAAGCATTCTACAACTAAATAATCCATGTTTTCATGATTTTTACAAATGTTTGAACAATAATGACATTACCAACGTCGGTCCAGATTTTCTGATGGCAAGCAGTGGTCTTGAGCAAGATTTTTAGAATTTTTATTAGTAAAAATAACAACAAAAACTGCTATTTGTAAATTCAAAATACATCCATAAACATAATGTTTAAAAAATTATTTCAATATTACCAAGATGATTTTAGCATTGTCAAGCCGACGTGAATCACTTGCTGCTTTAATATACATTAATTGCAATTAAAAAAAATATTTTGATCTTATGATTCTAGATAGCTGTATATTGTTTAATTAATAAATATGACATTGCAATGTGAAGGTAACAAATTAAGTAAAAGTTTAGATATTGTGGAAAAACCGCACAACTAAAAAAAAATTAACAAAATTCTTCTGATACGAACATGGAAAAACAACACTAGTTGAGATGTGTTACTCAATTTTGAGCACACTGACATGGAAAAACAACACAACTATTGATGTGCTCGTCTATATCGTAAAATTAAATTTGGAAAAACAGCACTAAAGCATTTTTGGCCTGTAGGTCTAATTATAAAAATAAAATCTTGAACTTACAAAAAGATTTATATAATTAAAGCCATAACGCTTCTAACCTGTATAAAAATTTTCCTTTCCGACCAACCACTATTTTCACAGAATCATTTAAAGTTAAGAATTGCTCTCCTGAAAAGTAGGAAAAACACACTTGTGCTGTTTTTCCTTATTGCCACAGATATAATCATTACAATTATTTTTCAAAAATAATGTAATTGATTACTAATCGTAATCGTAATTTAACAGCTATGGTTCAAAGTGTCTCAGAGTGACTGTATTTTATCTCCCAGCCTGTGAAAAGGGAGCATTTTTTGGGAGCTCTGGTTAATACGGACAGAGCTGGTTGCCTATACGGTACCTTTTCATCATTCTCCCGAATGAATTTTTAGTAGGCTTGTCGCTGGAGAAACCATCGCTTCACCTGCCTTTCCATACAATCAATTTTTTAATCAGTTTGGATAATCAATGAAAGAAAAAATAGGACAAGCTACCATGTCTTCAACTTTTTGGTATCTTACAACAGTTTTCCGTGAACTTTCCGACTTTGGAGATTGATTTTCCAAAATTTGAATGTCACGTTTTTTATGATTTATTATGTGTAACTTTGAAAAGGAGTTTCGAGCTTATCGCTGCCAATTAAATTTTCCCACATTCAACCTTGACCACCCACTTTCCACCCAGGGGGGGCTGAATTTTCCCGATGTTTGGTATGGTTGGTATGTTTGGTATTGAGGTTCGGTAACTGCAAGTAAGGCGATCGACCACTACAATTATAAGGGATGGTACCCAACTATTCTATTTGCATTGGTGAACTATCGGTAATAAATGTAAATTACTTTTTAATCAAATTCATATAATTAATTATACCCTTGGAGAGGGTATATAAAAATTGTTCAGATTTTTGTAACGCATAGAAGGAAGCAACTCCGACCACATAAAGTATATATATTCTTGATCAGCATGACGAGCTGAGTTGATATAGCCATTTCCGTCTGTCCGTCTGTTTCTATGCTATCTCCTCCGTCAGTTTTAAAGCTATTTTAACCAAATCTTCAATTTTTGGTACAAATACGCAGTACATTTGTCGGAATCGGCCGGATCGGATGACTATTCGTATAGTTGTCATAAAAACGATTTGTTGAAAAGTAGTTCTAGTAGGAAAAACTTTTTTGTCTTCAACGCAATCGTCCCCAAACCTCGTATTTATAAGTTTCTATGCCTTCACATAATTTGACCAAGTTTTATAAAAATCGGACAACTATAAAGTATAGCTGCTTAGTAGGAAAAACTTTTTTGTTTTCAATGCTATCGCTCCCGCTTGTTACTGGTCAATGTTATATGCTAACACACAATTCTTCCAAGTTTGATTCAAATCGGATGACTCTAGCATATAGCTGCCATAGAAACGATCGGTCGAAAAAGTAGTTCTAGTGAGAAAAACTTTTTTGTTTTCAAAATTTTGTCAAAATTGTGGTGCCATATAACAAACTGGCAGGCAGATACCATGCTCCAAGGTATATAAACTTCGGTCGAGCCGAAGTTAGCTTGCCTCTATTTTTACAGATAGATACATATTAATTACAGATTTTTTTACGTAAACCTGGGCTCTCCAGGTCGCAGCCATGATTCCCAGGTGTACGAATGTTCGACATTAAAGTGTATGGTTAATGCAACTACTCTACCACAATAGTGCTAGGGTAGACAATTGGATGGACACGGAGTGTGACCAAGAGCAACCCGATCACGTGAACACAGCAAACGATTTTAACTGCTGAGAGTATCAGACGTGCCATTACAAATTCCCTAATAAATCAGCAATATATAAATAACGCAAAATTTTAAAATAAATCACAATTTACCTGTACTCTGTTTCACGTGCTGTACAAAATTTACTGATTTGACGGCTCCCAAAATTTGATGTACTTTGTGTACCGCCAGAAACCCCTTGCATCTTCAGTTCAGTCCTGTACTAAAACAATCAAATTATAACTAACACTAAATTATAAAACTTACAACTATTCTTTCCCATATTTGTGCGGCAATTCTGAATTTTTGTGTGAACGTCTTTCCACTCCAGCTCCTCAAAGCCAGCTTTCTTTAATTTCGATGTCATTCTAGAATACAAATGCGTGTTTCGCTGGGCGGATCTTAGGAAAGCCAAATTCATCCACGACACTGACTTGCGTTTTGGAGCCATCCAAAAACAAATTTACACACATAATCGTGAGCGGCTGGAATTTTCCCGAAAACCTACAATTGGCGGATCCCTACTTTTATAAGCCACAAAAAATAGACATGAATACCCCCTTTAATTTACCAGGGGTGCCACAGAAAACTTTCGCTCGAATTTGATTTCGCCCTGCCACAGAGCTTGTTTTCGAGTGATTTGCAAATCGCTCACTAGTGAGTCGGCGATCCCGACTATAACATACTCCCTACCTCGAGTAGAAGCTGAATGCAAAGCTGGTGCTGTGCTCAATTTCTCTCTCTCTCTCTCTCTCTAAGATTGTGCGGTGTTAGTTGTGAAAGGGTCAAACCTCTATCTCTTACCATCTCTGAGATCTGTTTGTTCATACGGACGGACGGATACACGAACATGGCTATATCGACTCGGCTGTTGATGCTGATCAAGAATATATATACCTTAGAGGGTCGGAAATGATAACTTCTTCCTGTTACATACTTTTGAATAAACTTAATATACTCTATGTACCTTCGATACAGAGTATACTATGTTATAGTCTATAGGGCTTGACCGACTTTCTCACTGGTTTTTATTGTAAATAAATCAAAAATTACATAGGAACTATCGGTCGAAAAGTGGGTCTTTGTGAGAAAACTTTTTTGTTTTTAATGTAAACGCCTTCAGCTTCGGCAATTATTAGTTTTATACGCTCTTACACAGATTTGAAAGTTTTGGTCAAAATCGGATGACTATATCTTATAGCTGCCATAGGAACTATCCGTCGAAAAGTGGGTTTTTGTGAGAAAACTTTTTTGTTTTTAATGTAAACGCCTTCCGCTTTGACAATTATTAGTTTTATACGCTTTTACACCGATTTGGAAGATTTTGTCAAAATCGGATGACTATATCTTATAGCTGCCATAGAAACTATCGGCCGAAAAGTGGCTTTTATCAGAAAAATGGTTTGTTTTAATGCTGACGTTCGTAAATTCTGTTGTATTAAAACATTTGCAAGGGTTGCAAGGGGATTTCAATATTCCACATATCTCTTGGGCTTCATATGACAATTCCATCGAACTTTACCCATCAGCCTCTCATGAGTTTCTTAATCTTATGGCTGAACAATCTCTTGGACAGCTAAACTCCAATAGAAATGGTTTGCACAGACTCCTTGATCTTGTTTTTGTTTCCGATATTTCCAATTCGGTGGTATCTAGAATTTCACTCTTGTCAATCCCTGAGGACAATTATCATCCTACACTACAAATTGATTGTGACCTTTATATACCGAGCATCACTTCTCCCCCTTTCCAAAATACTGCATCCTTTTGCTTTCGAAAGGCTGACTTTCTACGACTCAATGAAGCTTTATCCATGGAAGACTGGTCTTTTCTAGACTCATCTCATGATATTGAAAAATCCACAAAAGCTTTTTACGAAGTTATTTATACTGTGTTTAACGAATTTGTGCCCCTTCGGATTTCTTCTTCTCCATCACGTGCGCCCCCATGGTTCACGAGAGGCTTATCTAACCTGAAAAATATTAAATCTCGGCTGCACAAAAAATTTAAAAAATCTGGATCCCGCGTGGATTTTGCCAAATATTCCGTAGCAAGATCCAAGTTTACGGTCCTCAACTCAGAATGCTATAAGGACTACTTGGTCAGGTGTAAGTTGAGTTTTCAGGACGACCCAAAGAAGTTCTACAACTTTGTTAATGCTAAAAGGAAATCCTCTCAATTTCCGCCCTCCCTTTCTTTAGATGATGTATCGGGTGACAACGACTCTGATATTGCCAATCTATTTGCAACATTTTTCCAACGATGCTATTCTGCATCTGCTATTAATTTAGTCTCTAAATATCCGTATTCTGTGGCTAATTCCAACTGCATTGTATGCCCTGTTGTAGATGCAGAGAGCGTTCTATCTAGCCTACGATCAATCAAGTCCTCTTTCCGGACCTGACAAAGTTCCCAGCTGTGTGTTGAAACTTTGCGCTGACTCCTTATGTGTGCCGCTTTATAAACTATTTAACACATCTCTTCAACAGGGAGACTTCCCTAGTCTTTGGAAGGAATCCTATGTTATTCCTATCCATAAAAAGGGACCAAAGTCAATCATTTCGAACTACAGGTGCGTATCGAAGCTATCGGACATTCCTAAGCTTCTTGAAAAGATCCTGACTCCCCAACTACAACATTATTGTCGTTCGGTAATATCTACATCTTAACATGGTTTCATGAAGAATCGCTCTATCTCTACGAATCTACTTGAATTTACTACTCTTGTAAACAATGGGTTTGTCAATAAGCAACAAACTGATGTAGTTTATACTGATTTCAGTAAAGCGTTTGACTCAGTCAATCACGAGCTCTTAGTACATAAATTGTGTCTGCTCGGCTTCCCACCAATCCTCCTGAACTGGATAAAGTCGTACTTAAGCAATCGATCTCAACGAGTTCGTTCCAAATCAGTACTATCCAGCTCCATTAATGTACTATCTGGGGTCCCCCAAGGTATTCATTTAGGCCCCTTACTATTTAACCTTTTTATAAATGATATCCCACAGGTCTTATCCCATTTGCAGGCACTGATGTATGCCGATGACCTCAAACTTTGTTTGCCGAATAATGACCCTACGTCTCCTCAACTCCTGCAATCTGATTTAAACTCTCTTTACACCTGGTGCTCGGTTAATAGCCTTCCTCTTAATCTCAGCAAGTGTAAATGTATGACTTTTAGTCGAAATAAACCATATGAGTTTGATTATATGATTGATTCCACCCCTTTGGAACGTATTCATAAAGTTGATGATTTGGGTGTACAATTTGTTCCCAAGTTATGTTTCAATCAGAGATTAAAACCCGAACGAATAACGGTTTGGGTTACGGTTACTGTTTTGACCGATCGATTTTTTCCGGTTACGGTTATATTACGGTTCTGGGATATCGGTTACGGTACTGGTTACGGTTATTATTCTAATTCTGTTTCGTGTTTGGGTTACGGTTACGGTTATAAGTATAAAATATAATTTTGATATACATACATACAATGCACACAAAAGCGGCCCGTGTAAAGTTTAATAAAGTAGATAACTATGTACATTGGTCATCGTATATACTATTTGTCGTTAGATACATTCATGTAACGAGTTGTTATAATCAGAATTGACATCTTAAATGAGATTGTAATTACTCCTGAAAATAAACCCTCAACACTTGCTTGTGTGGGTGGATCTGCTAGCACCACTTTTGATAATTCAAAAAGATCTGGAAATATTGCTGCATTTTTTTCCCACCATTCCCATATATTTACCTTGCTTATCAATCTTTTTATACCCTTGGAGAGGGTATATTAAAATTGTCCGGATGTTTGTAACGCATAGAAGGAAGCATCTCCGACCACATAAAGTATATATATTCTTGATCAGCATGCCGAGCTGAGTTGATATAGCCATGTCCGTCTGTCCGTCTGTCCGTCTGTTTCTATGCTATCTCCTCCGTCAGTTTTAAAGCTATCGTAACCAAACTTTGCACGAAGTCTTTTGGTATAAATACGCTGCACATAGCTCCCATAGGAACGATCGGTTGAAAAACTAGTTTTAGTGAGAAAAACTTTTTTGTTTTCAATGTTATCGCTCCCAACGCTCGTATTTATAAGTTTTTAGTGATTTCACATAATTTCACCAAGCCATGTCGAAATCGGACAACTATATAGTATAGCTGCCATACAAAAGTTAGGTCTGAAAAAAAGTCTTAGTGAGAAAAACTTTTTTGTTTTCAATGTTATAGCTCCCAACGCCCGTATTTATAAGTTTTTAATGATTTTACATCATTTCACCAAAATTTTTCGAAATCGGACCACTATATAGTATAGCTGCCATACAAACTGTCAGGCACATATCAAGCTCCAAGGGTATATAAACTTCGGTCGAGCCGAAGTTAGCTTGCCTCTATTTTTATACCCTTGGAGAGGGTATATTAAAATTGTCCGGATGTTTGTAACGCATAGAAGGAAGCATCTCCGACCACATAAAGTATATATATTCTTGATCAGCATGACGAGCTGAGTTGATATAGCCATGTCCGTCTGTCCGTCCGTCCGTCTGTCCGTCCGTCTGTCCGTCCGTCTGTCCGTCTGTCCGTCTGTTTCTATGCGATCTCCTCCGTCAGTTTTAAAGCTATCTTAACCAAACTTTGCACGAAGGAACCGGCTTGATCGGATGACTATAACATATAGCTGCCATAGGAACCATCGGTCGAAAAAAAAGTTTTAGTAAAAAAAACTACTCTGTTTTCAATGCTATCGCTCTTAACGCTCGTATTTATAAGTTTTTAATGATTTCACATAATTTCACCAAGCCATGTCAAAATCGGACAACTATATAGTATAGCTGCCATACAAAAGATAGGTCTGAAAAAAAGTCTTAGTGAGAAAAACTTTTTTGTTTTCAATTTTATCGCTCCCAACGCTCGTATTTATAAGTTTTTAATGATTTCACATAATTTTACCAAGCCATGTCAAAATCGGACAACTATATAGTATAGCTGCCATACAAAAGTTAGTTCTGAAAAAAAGTCTTAGTGAGAAAAACTTTTTTGTTTTCAATTTTATCGCTCCCAACGCTCGTATTTATAAGTTTTTAATGATTTCACATAATTTCACCAAGCCATGTCAAAATCGGACAACTATATAGTATAGCTGCCATACAAAAGTTAGGTCTGAAAAAAAGTCTTAGTGAGAAAAACTTTTTTGTTTTCAATGTTATCGCTCCCAACGCTCGTATTTATAAGTTTTCAATGATTTTACATAATTTCACCAAAATTTTTCGAAATCGGACTACTATATAGTATAGCTGCCATACAAACTGTCAGGCACATATCAAGCTCCAAGGGTATATAAACTTCGGTCGAGCCGAAGTTAGCTTGCCTCTATTTTTTTTTTTTGGAAACATATTAAATGAAAAGTGATTGTTGTAAATTAGAACTGTTTAATTTTCTGATTTTTTTTTGCACGTGATACCGTGATATACGCGTCTACTGCACATATTTATAATTTATAATACATATACATATGTACATTAGACCGTACATGCCTTATATGAAAAGTAATTTTTTGTCTAGTTCTTAGCACAACATGGCTCAAAAAATTCTGTATGTTTTATAGAAAATATGTCTAAAATCCAAAATCAGATATATTGAGGGTTGATGGTCTCGAGAAGGCTTTAAAGGTTCAAATTTCCCCTTAATTTTGTTTTTGAGCTGCTAGAAACGTCATAGTAGGCATACAAAAATGATGTGAAAATTGTAAAATAAAATATTTCAACATGTCGTACAATTGCTGCAGCAACACAACGGACGGCACCAAATCGATGATTATTGCTGATCACGGCATATCCTTATTGCCTTCAAACTACACAAATACGTATTGCAAAAGAAAAATATTCATGGCATATTCAACTAAGCACTTGTAGAGTATATAAACATTGTGTTTACTAAAAATTTAGTTTTATATAAAAAAAAATATGTTAGGTTCTACCGAGAATTGAACTCGGTTCGCCGGATTCAAAGTCCAGAGTGCTTATCACAACACCACTGAACTTGTAATTTAATATGAAATATTTACTTTATTTGTTCGACACTTTTGTAAAAGGTCTCTGTCTACATTGACAATTCAAAGATAAATTAAGGAGAAATTGGAAGTTTTAAAGCCCTTTCGAGACCATCAAGCCTCAATATATCTGATTTTGGATCAATTTTCTGTAAAATATACAGAATTTTTTGCGCCATGTTGTGCAAAGATCGTCACATGTTGAAAATCGTATGGAGAAATGTCCGGTCTAATGTACATACATATGTATAATTTGAACAAATTTGCGCAATAACAATAAAAAATGTTCAATTTCGTATAAAGCGCGTCATCTCACAAATTTTGGCGCAAAACGCATAACGTGCGTGTGATATTTCACGCATACACGCATATTACATGCTCCGCATGTATGTATTTATGTATTTAATTATTGCACTTACTTTAATTCCTTTTCCACATTGCTTGTCATTTACTTTAATAACTATTCAGCTCTTACATATGTTAAAAGCATAGCGGCTTTGCTTTGCCGACAATAAAATTCTTCTCTTCTTTTTTTTTAAGAGGACGGACTTATTTCTGTAAAGCTCAGCAGCCACTCCAACCCTCATCCTTTTCGCCAACATCACAGAAATTACTTAAATTTTGTTTTGTGAAATTACATAGCCTTTGGCATCGTGCACACCGTTAAACAATATAATATGTCCAGTGGACAAACAAACTTATGAAGAATCAAAACGCGGCTGACAAGATCTGTTCTGTCTATGTACAGTGTTGCCAACTTTTTTGCGGGCTTTGCAAGCTAGATCGCCGTTGAATAATAGCTAGAAAGAGTTAGAAGTGGTTGCAAAGAAGCTATTTAGTTAGCATTTGTAGTTTTTTTTTATTATTAAAGCTAGTTTCTCAGACGCTGACAAATTTGTTAGAGCCCATTTAATTACATATGTAGCTCAGGATCTTTTCGCGGAATGCTTTTCCAGTTGTTATGGCTGGTATGTCATTTAGCCAATGCATTACAATGCATTTTCCGCAGCCCACGGACAAACAGCCCTAAGCCTTTGCAGTCTCCACAGCTCATTATAGTTGTAACTAAGGTAGCTTTCGATGCTCCTTTAATACGTATTAAATTAATACGCCCGGTGTCGTTATAGCGGAATGTTTCAGTGGTCATGTTCTGCTCCCGCAGCAACAGCTGACTTTTTGGCTGTTTTCTGGTCACACTACATTGTCATAGCGATTTTGGAAATTATAAAACAATTTTTGCTCCGACAAAATTGTCCGCGTCAATAGATGACATTTGTATAATGGTCAAGCTCAACAAAATTTTCTTCCTCCTTCATTATTTTTCCAGGTAGCTATGCCAGTGCATTAGCAACAATGCGGCGCATAATAAATAATCAGTGAATAAATTCATATATATGTAAAATGTTCATTGTACATACATCTAATAGTAATTTTTACTAGTAGAGGAAAAACCGAAATAAACCCGTATATTTGTTTCGGTTACGGTACTGATAACCGGTTATGTAAATAAATGTTATACGGTTATAAAAAAAATTTTTTTTTCGGTTACGGTTACGGTTTCGGTTTCGCATTTTAAAGTGTTTTTAGCGGTTACGGGTTACGGTTTCGGTTACGGTTTTAATCTCTGGTTTCAATAGTCATATATCAGTCATCGCAAACAAGGCAATGGGAGTTCTCGGTTTTGTCAAACGATGGTCGAAGGAATTTAATGACCCCTACGTCACTAAGCAACTTTATGTCTCACTAGTGAGACCAATACTTGAATATGGGTCGTGTGTGTGGTCTCCATACTACCAAAAATATCAAGATCAACTGGAATCGGTTCAAAAACAGTTCTTAATTTTCGCTCTTCGTGGCTTAAACTGGGATTCCACCATTCATCTTCCTCCTTATGAGGACAGATTACGCCTAATCAACCTTCCTTCTCTTAAGAGCCGCCGAATTTGCCATAGTGTTCTTTTTATTCATAAACTCCTGTCAGGAGATATTGACTCTATCGCTTTGTTATCTAATTTAAGTCTTGCAGTCCCACAACGCGTTACTAGAAATTTTTATCCTATTTATCTACAGCCTTGTGTAACAAACTACGCTCATCACGAACCCTTCCGAAACCTTAGTTTAAACTATAACTTGCATTTCCACATTTTTTCATCTCAATCCTCCTTGTTTGTAGTAAAAAATAATTTATTGTCGTTCCTAAGTAGGCCCTCCTAAAGTTAGACAGAACATTGTTAAACTATAAATAAATAAATAAATTAAAACTTCGGCAAAGACGAAGTTAGCTTGGCCTTCTCGTTAGATCTTGTATATGGCCTATATGAATTGATTTGTGGGTGTTTCTAAAAATGGTACTCCAATTAGCGGTTTTTTGGCTTTCGAGTACCATCTCTTAGGGAAATGCAAAAGCCCATTATACGACCATACACAACGATTGTAACAATAATCTATCGTGCGCTTTTAAAGATATTTAAGAATGAAGGTTTAACCCCTTCTAGAGGTACCTTAACAGATTGCACTATTTAAGTGAATTTTTTATATGTTGTTCGCAATAACCCTGTCCACATTTGCAGAATTTTTGAGAATTTTATCATAAGCAATTAAAAACTAAGCTAAAATTGTTGTCGTTGTGTGTTGCAAGTACAGAAGTACCCATTAAACGCGAACCGAGGCTTCATTTGACAAACTTGTTTTGAGGTGATGCTTACAAAGGTGTCTTTTATCATAATTTATGGGTCTTATGCTGGGCTTTTTTAAGTGTTGTACTGTTTTATCTATTTGTTAAAAAGCAAATTCTTTTTTAATATCATTGGCTTCATTAGCTTAGTGTTTAGACAGTTTCGAATTTACGGTTGATTAAAATAAATCAATCTGGGAATAGAGGATTAAGTAAGGCGCGGAAAAAGCAGTGACCTGTACATATATTAAATTCTATCCCGTCCCGTCGAACTGGACTCAACCAAATTTTCAAGTCGCGTGAAAACTCACAGTTTTCACAGTAGTTTTATCTTATGCTGAAGGTGAGTACTAAGAAAGGAATTTGCAAAATTCTGCCGGGAAGTGTGGAAAATTCGCGGAAAACTTTTGTATGAAACTTTTTTGTTTTTCATCCGATCAAGTTAAAACTCATTTTCAAAGCTCTATATGAAAATTCCACAACAACTGCATACCAATCTTCCGGAAAATTCACCCCCCCTGGGTGGAAAGTGGGTGGTCAGGGCTTTTTGGCGAAACTTTAGTTGCCAGCGATTAGCGCCAAACTCATTTTCAAAATTACGCATAACAAAACATAAAAAAGTGACATTCAAATTTTGGAAAATCTATCCCAAAAGTCAGAAAATTTTTTATTGCCTATTACACTGTGCAACAGCCAAAAAAACTACCAAACTGCACTATGCGGAATCGATAGTGCTACCTGAACTGAGTAAAACCATTTCAGCGTTTGGCTAGATTGGTAGCACTTTTTTTTTTATGGACCCTCAAAGTTTTTGAAATTGGGTGTGATAACAAAAAAAAGGTGTCATCAGATTTGGGAATACAGCTCATTCAGTTTTAGTGATAGCTGCAAACAGTCTTCGGCAAAGTTGTAGCTGACAGTCCGCAGAATAAATTTTTCTTACAAAGATTTTCAAAAAAATTATATTTTCCGGGAGTTTTTCTTAAAAAACTTTTTTGAAAAATCTATTTTTTGTACTTTTTCGAGTATAACTTTTAAAAAATCAAAATTTTTGGAATACATTCTTTGAGAAAAATGAAGCTTTTGAGATAACAAACATCTCTGTGGCAATAAGGAATAACAGCATATCTCGAGTTATGTCAAAATTGAGATATTAATACCAATGGCTTCCTCGGTTTCTTATCCATTTTGTGTCAAAATTTCAGGACAATCGGGTGATTGGTTAAAAAGATATTACGGTAAAACAAAACAACATAAGTCTAAATTGCTTAAGTTTATAAAAGGCAAAACAGCATATCTGAGTTGTGTTATTCTTCCCTATTCAAAATCTGCTTTATGACAGAATTTCTATTTTATTTTTATTTAAAAAAAATGACACATCTGAGATGTGCTTTTATTCCAAAATACACAGTGTGACTTATGCTGTTATTCCACATTGATATTTTTGATTACCTGATGGCATATCTGGACTTAAGCTTTTATTCCATATTAAATTTTTTTATTTTATGGATCATAACTCTAAATATGCCTTTTTTCCAAAACATTTTTTTAACTTTCAGGTACACATCTTTAATTGTGTCTTTGTTCCAAAAGCAGTTTGCTGAAAGTTTAATACATAACTCGACTTATGCTGTTATTTCAAAGGAAAGTTAATTTAGTTTTTGAGACATGTATTCTTAGGTTTTACCATATTTCATAGATATATCGATTTAAGCGGAAAAAAGTAAAAAAAGTAAACTAAGCCAACAAGTTATTTCAGAAATTGAAAGCTAAATACTGAGTTTTTCGCTTTATAAAAGTCATTACCATCGCCATGACTACGCAAAATACTTAAGTTCCGATAACTCCAATAATAATTTGTACTTGGGCATACCCATATGGAATGCGACGCAGACCATGCGGTAATAGAGTGGAAGAAAATAAAGTCGTGTGATGAATTCCACCATCCACTTGACAGGTACCAATTCGATCAAACCGTTGGTACAAAAAAGCAATTTCTCGATACTGAAATGCAAACTGCTGATTTTTTCGATTTTGGATCCTTGGCGTAAACAAAGCTTTTTATCCGAAAGGTAAATGCTAACGGGCAGCCGTTCGCTTGGAAGGATGTCAAATGGCTGCGATACACAAGCGATGATTTTGGGAAAATTAAGTGCAATGAGTTGCTTAAAACAGAACCGTTCGAAGTCTTAAACGCCATGAAGAGAGGAATGAGTTCACTTACCCCAAGTGACGTAAAATAGTGGCTACGGAGTCACTCATTTACAAAGAAAAGAAACGCGATCTCCAAAGCATTCTACAACTAATTAATCCATGTTTTCATGATTTTTACAAAACTTTGAACAACGGTGACATTCCCAACGTCGATCCAGATTTGATAATGGCAAGCAGTGGTCTTGAGCAAGATTTGTAGAATTTTTATCAGTAAAAATAACAACCAAAAATGCTATTTGTAAATTCAAAATACATCCATGAACATAATGTTTAAAAAATTGTTTCAATATAACCAAGTTGATTTTAGCATTGTCAAACCGACGTGAATTACTTGCTGCTTTAATATACAATTAAAAAAATATTTTGATCTTATGATTCTAGATAGCTGCATATTGTTTAAATCATAAACATGATACATTGCAATGTGAAGGTTACAAATTAAGTAAAAGTTAAGATATTGTGGAAAAACCGCACAACTAAAAAAAATTAACAAAATTCTTCTGATATGAACATGGAAAAACAACACAAGTTGAGATGTGTTACACAATTTTGAGCACACTGACATGGAAAAACAACACAACTATTGATGTGCTCGTCTATATCGTAAAATAAAATTTGGAAAAACAGCACTAAAGCATTTTTGGCCTGTAAGTCCAATTATAAAAATAAAATCTTGGTCTTTCAAAAAGATTTATATAATTAAAGCCATAACTCTTCTAATCTGTATAACAATTTTTTTTTCCAACCAACCACTTTTTTCACAGAATCATTTAAAGTTAAGAATTGCTCTCCTGAAAAGTAGAAAAAACACACTTGTGCTGTTTTTCCTTATTGCCACAGATCTGTTCTGAACAAGGTTTTACAATCTGAACACTTCCACATCCTCTAAATCGGCCCCAAAACTGTGTATATCCAATAAAAATAACTTTTTTGTTATCATTCTTCAATACGTTCTCAAGTTTTTTTTACCAAAATAGCATCTAATTAATTTTTTTAAGCTTTTAGAGCACAACACTACGTGTTTTACTTGTTGTAGTCCATGAATATAGAAAAAAATAATTTTTGGACGGTTTTTTGGAAATTCTCCAATTTATCAGCAAAAATGTTGCCAATTTAAACCTGTAAAAAATATTTTAACAAGCTGAGATCATATTAGAGTTAATATTTAATATTTTTAATAATAATTAATAATAAAATACAATAAATTAAAATAAAATAATAATAATAATTATAATTAAATAAAAAAAATTAAAATAAAATAAAAAGATTAACTCTAATATGATCTCAGTTTGTTAAAAAATGTATTAGCTTGTTAAAATAATAACATAATTATAATAACAACAATAACAATAACATCTATATATACGAGAGCGCAAGTTAAAGTCGGCTCTAACCGACTTCGAAATACCCGTTACTCATGGAAAACATAATTAACAGTGTTGCTGCGTTCCTTAGGGTGAACATCTGAAAAGTATGCAATACTTTTAAAACTCGGCTATTTTTCACATTTTTGCTCATAACTTGAGAACCACTCATCCGATCTTTATCATTTCTTCGGCAAATTTATTCGTTTTTCAAATTACTAACTATATCTAGAAGGTACGAATCGTCTATCTTTAAAACTGTAGGAGATATAACGTTTTTTCCGAATTGAGGGGGCGGGAGGGGGCGTGGCCAAAATTTGAAATAAACTTGATCTGCCTGCAAGTATAAGAAGCATTTGTCCCATACATGTCAAACCTCTATCTCTTACCATCTCTGAGATCTAGGTGTTCATACAGACGGACGGACGGACGGACGGACGGACGGACGGACAGACGGACATGGCTATATCGACTCGGCTGTTGATGCTGATCAAGAATATATATACTTTATGTGGTCGGAAATGATTCCTTCTGCCTGTTACATACATTTGCACGACTTTAGTATACCCTTTTTACTCTACGAGTAACGGGTATAATAAAACTGTTCAACCTGACTAATTGACTGACTGACTGACTGGTGACCGTCGCACAACCCAAACCATAAAAGATAGGAAGATGAGATTTTCACAGTAGTTTTATCTTATGCTAAAATTGAGTACTAAGAAAGGATTTTGGAAAATTCTGTCGGCAAATGTGGAAAATTCGCGGACAACTGTTGTATGAAATTTTTTTGTTTTTCATCCGATCAAGTTCAAACTCATTTTCAAAGCTCTATATGAAAATTCAACAACAACTGCATTCCAATCTTCCGAAAAATTCACTCCCCTGGGTGGAGAGTGGGTGGTCAAGGTTGTATGGGCGAAACTTTAGTTGCCAGCGATTAGCGCCAAAATCATTTTCAAAATTACACATAACAAAACATAAGTTAGGGAAATATTTTGACACGTGTTTTCCCGATTTTGGAAAATCCGCACACGAGGAAATTGGCCGGAAAATTCTGAATCCAAAAGAGTATTTATCATAGGATTGGCTTGAAACTCGGTTTGTAAGTATAGAATACGAATTAGTTTAAAATGTTATATTCCGAAGTGGAAAATTTTACCTGACGGTCGAAAAAATCCCGGAAAATTCTGCATGAAAAAAACTATTTTTCATCCGATTGCCGGATGCTCACTGGGAAGTGAATGGGATGTGGGTGGAAAGTTGATTTGGAAGTGGGTGGAAAGTGGGTGGTAAGTGGATGTAAAGTGGGTGGAATGTGGTGGGAAGTGGGAGAGATATGGGTGGGATGTGGGTGGTATGTTAATGGGAAGTGGACGGGAAGATGGCGGGAAGTATGTGGTATGTGGGCGGGAAGTGGGATGTGGGCAAGTGGTGGGATGTAGGTGAGAAGTGGGTGGGATTTGGGTGGAATGTGGCGGTAAGTGGGTGGGATGTGGGTGGTATATGGGAGGGATGTGGGTGCGATGTTAATGGGAAGTGGACGGGAAGAGGGCGGGAAATGTGTGGTATGTGGTTAGCAAGTGGGTGGAATGTGGGTGGGATGTAGGTGGGAAGTGGGCGGAAAGTGGATGGGATGTGGGTGTGCGTTGGTTCTATTCTGTTGAAGGCGCACCGAAGCGTGACGGGGTATTTGCTAGTAGAGTATATTAAGTAAAGTATATTAAGATGGTAAGAGATAGAGGTTTGACGCGTATGGGACGAATGCTTCTTATACTTGCAGGCAGATCAAGTTGATTTTCAACTTTTTCCACGCCCCCTCCCGGCCCCGCAATTTAGAAATAACGTCATATCTTGCACAGTTATGTAGGTAGGTAGGTATTACCGGCTGGCCCCATGTAGGGGGGGGCCACACATAGACCTTACGGTCCTTAGTGAGGCCGGGTGCTTTATGGTACCATTTCCTTTAGAAATCCTGTAGGATTCTTGACGTTTTGGCAAATGCCAATAGTTGTTTGGGGGAGCTCTTGGCTGCCTCTTCCAGAGTGGTGAAGCTTGGGGAGTGCAGATGTTTTAATCTTGTCGTGGCGATTGCTGGGCAGCTGCAGATGAGGTGTTCTAGAGTTTCTGCTACTCCAGGTTCCTTGCATTTCCTGCAGGTGTCTGCTGTCGTGATGCCTAGCTTTATCGCGTGAGCGGCTGCTAGGCAGTGACCAGTTAATATGCCTATAAGCAGTCTGCAGTCTCTTCTTTGGAGCTGCAGCGTAAAGTGCGTGAGTTTTTTGTCTCTCTTATTGCACATAATTTTAGAGATTCTACAGCCGGTCGTGTTCTTCCACTTTTCCTCTGCTTCTTTCTCCGCTATCTCCTCCATCTTGCTGTATAGCGTCTGTAGGGAGATAGGTATATTTAGTGTTGCTTCTCGGCTTAGTGCGACCCCGGCTTTTGCAAGAGTGTCCGCCATTTCGTTTCCATCGATGCCCTGGTGGCTGGGAATCCAGTAGATTTGCACCTTGCTGGAGGTGCTGAGGGAATCTAATGCTTCTCTGCTTGCCAGAACATTTTTGGAGTTGATGGCGTGACTCTGCATTGCTTTGATTGCCGCTTGACTGTCTACGTATATGTTGATTTGATCGTTTGGTGCGTGTAATTCTGCCAATTCGGCTGCTTTCCTTATGGCGAAAACTTCCGCCTGGAATATAGTGCAGTGGTTTGGCAGTTTGTAGGAGAGTTTCAATTCCGGTTCCTTGCAGTACACGGCGGCTCCGACTCCTGAGGCCATCTTTGAGCCGTCCGTGAAAAGGTGCATTGCTTCCTGAGCCAGCCCTGTACGCCAGTCTTCTGGTCCCAGTAATGCTGATGCGCCTGTAAAGTTGGTTTTTGGGATCATGTAGTCCGTGCTACTGTTGATCTCTCTGCCCACTGTGCTGTGTCCATAGCTTTGTAGAGCCATGGTGCCAGCCGCGCAAAGACGTTGGGCCGTCCTGTGTGCAGTGAGGCGTGCTTGGATGTCCAGGGGTTGACACCTAGGATGTGTTCCAGTGCTTTTGTTGGAGTAGACCGTAGCGCCCCCGTTATGCAGACCAGTGCCTGCCGCTGGGCCTTTTCCATCAGCTTTAGATATGTGGACTTCTCTGTGGCTTGCCACCATACCAATATACCGTGTAGTAGTATCGGTCGTATAACTGATATGAAGAGCCAGTGTGTTAGTCTTGGTGATAGGCCCCAAGTGCTGCTTAGCATCTTCTGGGATGCATATAGCGCATTGGTTGCCTTTTTCACCCTTTCCTCCACATTGAGTCTCCAGGATAGTTTACTATCGATTACTACTCCAAGGTATTTTACGTTGTTTTTTGGCGTTAGCGGTGTTCCATTTATCGTGGGTGGAGTCCATTGCGGTACCTTGTATCTCTTGGTGAAGAGAATGAGGTCCGTCTTCTCCGCATTGATGCTAAGTCCGGCTTCTGTGGCCCACTTTAGTATCTCTCTGAGAGTAGAGTCCATGATTGAGCTGACAGTCGATGGACATTTTCCCATAATAATTATGCTTATGTCGTCGGCATATGCGGTTATCTTGGGTGCTTTCCTGCGAAATTTTTTAAGTAATTCGTTGACCACAAGGTTCCATAGAAGAGGTGACAGGACTCCGCCCTGGGGCGTTCCGCCGTGTGCCTCTCTTGTAATGGTTGTGGTACCCCACTCGGCTTGTACTCTTCTGCAGCTCAGCAGGTTATATATCCAGGAGTCCAATGCCGTGTGTATTGCTAGGGCTCTTAGGCTTCGCATTATTGCTTCTGTAGTGACGTTGTTGAATGCACCCGAAATGTCAAGGAATGCTCCCAGGGCAAATTCTTGATGGTACAGTGCCTTCTCGATGGTGGCTACTAGGGAGTGTAGCGCTGTTTCCACCGATTTCCCTTTCGTGTAGGCGTGCTGGTTTCTCTCCAAGGTCAGGTTCATGCCTTCTCTTATGGGTCATTTTTATAAGAACCAAAGATCTCGACATGCCCAAACGAATTGCGGTGCAAAATTTTTTGTTAATTTTATAAACAATTTCAAAATCGTCAAAATCGAAATGGAAAAGGGTTTTTAAAAACGTGATATCTCAGGTTTTTTACACAGTGCTCAGTTGAACGATGGAAGAATTTCACTGTATCTATTCAATTATAATTTTATAGATTTTTAAATTATTTAATAATATTAGTAATTGCTGCTAAAATTACTATAATTTTTCTCAGTACCACCTGTATAGTCTAGGATAAACAGTTTATTGTCCTAAATATAACTTAATTTTGGTGTTTTCGATGGACTTTTATAGTTTAAAAGATATTATTTTAAAGTTATAAACAAATTAAAAGATACCCTTAAAGAAAGCTTGCACGCAGCGTTTTAAAGCTTTTTGATTGAAACTTGACAATTGTGCTTTATATTTATCAAGCTTTCCAAAATGTCAACATCGGCGGATCGGAGAGTATATCATATAGCTGCCATACGAGTAATGATTAATTGAATTTTGTTGGGAATTTGGGTTACCAGAGCTGAAAAGTAATTTATAACACTACTAAATTCAGCATTGTATGGCAGCTATATGATATACTCATCCGATCCGCCTGAAGTTGACATTTTTGAAAAGCTTGATAAATCTAAGGCACACGGCCAAATTTCAATCAAAAAGCTTTAAAACTGACTGCGTGAGAAATTTTTATTTAAGGGCATCTTTTTAATTGTTTATAACTTTAAAATTCATAACTTTTAAACTATAAAAGTCTCCATCTTTTGAAAACACCAAATTTGTTATATTTAGGACAATAAACTGTTTATTCTTAGAAGCTATATCATGGTGGTTAACGTTTTGAAAAAATTATAAATATTTTTAGCAACAATTACTAATATTATTAAATAATTTAAAAATCTATAAAATTATAATTTGAGTAGATACAGTGAATTCCCATCGATATCAACGAGCACTGTCCGATAAACCAAACCTGAGTATCACCGTTTTTGAAAAACCCTTTTTTCCATTTTTTCGATTTGACGATTTTTGAAATTGTTTATAAAATTAACAAAATTTTTTGCAAAACCGCAAATTACGTTTTGGATGTGAGTCTAATTTCGATTTTTTTATTAAAATGAAAATAAAAAAATTTTTGCTGTTCGGTTTATAAAAGAATGACCCTTAGCTATTCTCCATTGTTTTGAGCAGGAATGATGTGAGGCTGATGGGCCTGTAGTCTTTTGGTTGCACGTGACTGCATTTCCCTGCTTTGGGCAGGAATACAACGCGTGCTGTCCTCCAGGCCACAGGTACATAGCTCCACCTCAAGCATGCTATAAAAATGGATCGTAGCCATGGGACGATTGCGCATTTGATCGTTTTTAGCATGGCTGGGAATATTCCATCTAGCCCTGGGGATTTATAACTCGCGAACGAGTCGATCGCCCATCGGATCTTTTCTGGAGTGATGATATTGTCTGGGATGCTGACTTGTTGCGTGTGTAGGTCTTGAGGCGTATCTGCCTCAGTGACTGGAGTGCAGCCTGGAAAGTGCGCATCAAGTAGAGCACATGTCGCTTCCCTGCTGCTTTCTGTCCAGTGTCCGTCGTTCGTTTTTAGCTGACTCTGCATGGGTGGCTGCTTTGAAAGCAGTTTCCTGAGTCTAGCTGTTTCGGAGACCTTCTCTATGCTGGAGCAGAAGTTTCTCCAAGAGTTCTGTTTTGCCTTCCGTACTTCTTTTTTGAAGACGCGAAGTCTAATCTTGTATTCCTCCCAGATTATTTGCTCATCCGCTTGTTTGGCGAGTTTGAAGCATTCTTGCACGTCCTTCCTCTGCTCTTTCAGCGCTGGGGTCCACCAGGGGGGTCTGGTTCTCCTTTTGCTAACTGTGAGTTTGCAGGAGGTTTTGTATGCTGCGGTTAGGTTGGCTGTGAGCGTCTCCACGGACCTCTCAATGTCGCCTACCGAGCAGATACTCGTTGGCTTTGGTAGTTTTGATTCTACCGTTCTAAGGTACTTCACCCAGTCTGTGTTCCGGGGGTTCCTATAGGCGTTTCTGGTTTGGTTGTGGTTGAACTCGATCTTAAATTGGATGTACTTGTGGTCTGAGAAGGAGTTTCTATCAAGGACTCTCCATTCTGATGCCCGTGTACTATTCCCTAAGGTCAGAGTTAGGTCTAGGACATTGGCCGATGTTGGTCCCACATATGTGGGCACATCTCCAACGTTTTCTATTTTAAGGTTAGTTTGTAGGATAAAGCTTAAGAGTGACTCACCTCTGTCATTGATGTCTGGACTACCCCACACGGTGTGATGTGCGTTGGCGTCCGTTCCGACGACGAGTGCTTGTTTTCTCCTGCTCGCCTCAGCCGTTAAGTGTTCGAGCTCGGGCGGTGGCGACTCTCGCTCGTGTGCCATATAGCAGGATGCCAATAGTATTGGCTCATCATCGCGACCTTCCAGGGCCACAACTGTGAGGTCATCCGTGCTGTAATTAGACATAAGGTAAGCATAGATGCCTTTTCTTACCAGAATGGCCGTCCTTGCCTTACTTACTGCGGTGGGATAGAAAACGTTGTAGTTTTGTGACCTTAGCCCTGAGACCTTGTTCCCTGCCGCAATCCAAGGTTCCTGAACTAAGGCCACTTCGGCGGGCCCTGTCTCAAGGGTTAATAGGAGCTCCGCCGACGCAAGCTTGCTTTTATGCAAGTTGACCTGGAGGACCTTCAACTGCATGGTCGTTGTCGGCGTCCCCAGGCCTGGATGGGTCAACTACCATGGTTGCGTCCACATCCTCATCGTCCTCCATACTGGGTGGGTCAGCTGCTGTGGCTGATTCACAGTTATGTAGATTGACTAGCAAATAACCCGTCGCGCTTCGCTGCGCCTTCAACAGTATAGAACCAACGTACACTCACTTCAAGTCCACATCCCACACACTTCCCGTCCACACCCACATCCCACCCACTTCCCACCTACATCCCACCCACATTCCACCCACTTGCTTACCACATACCACACACTTCCCGCCCTCTTCCCGTCCACTTCCCATTAACATCCCACTCACATCCCTTCCACTTCCCGCCACATTCCACCCACTTTACATCCACTTACAGCCCACTTTCCACCCACTTCCAAAACAACTTTCCACCCACATCCCAACCACATCCCATTCACTTCCCAGTGAGCATCCCGGCGGTATTTCCAACGTCGGAAAATTAAAAGCAAAATAAATTCTCATTTTGACCTTTCAAACCGAATTTCAAGCCTATCGGATGAAAAATAGTTTTTTGCATGCAGAATTTTCCGCCCATTTTCCTTGTGGGCGGCTTTTCCGACATTGAAAAATCACATTTCAAACTATTTCGTATTTTGTCCTTACAATCCGAGTTTCAAGCCAATCGGATGAAAAATAGTTTTTTGCATGCAGAATTTTCCGCCCATTTTCCTTGTGGGCGGCTTTTCCGACATTGAAAAATCACATTTCAAACTATTTCGTATTTTGTCCTTACAATCCGAGTTTCAAGCCAATCGGATGAAAAATAGTTTTTTTCATGCAGAATTTTCCGGAAATTTTCCGACCGTTGGGTCAAATTTTCCAACTTCGGAAAATCACATTTCTATTCATTTCACCTACTTTCCTTTCAAACCGAATTTCAAGCCTATCGGATGAAAAATAGTTTTTTGCATGCAGATGGTTTGTACCCTCTAGAGATAGTTAGTTTTTGTCAAAATGTATCGAATTGCTAAAGAAATGATAATGATCGGATGAGCGGTTCTCAAGTTATAAGCTGTATTGGCAACACTGTTTATTTTTCTCCGTCAAACACATTTTTCAATGCGAAATGTTGTTATGAATTCTTAGGTGTTTCAATCGTTATAAATCTCTTAGATTATCAGCTCACAAGCCTTGTTTATTAACAAAAACTCGTAAATGAGATAAAGAGACAACTAATTTTTAGCAGACTTCTCCCGTCATGAGTGCCATCACTTTTCCTGTAGTATCGTTGAAGTCCCGTTCCACCTCTAACAAAAGACGAACGCTTGTGTCTGTTTGTGCACATGAAAGCAAAAACACAAACACACATTTTTTGGCTGTTAGTTTTGTGAAATTTTAATTAAATTATTTGAAACGCGATCAACATTTTGTTAAAGCTATCGATGTGTTTTGTATGTGCCATAAGATTCAATGCAATTGGATGAGGCCATTCTCAATTTGATTTATTGCTTGTTTATGTGAAAAAAAACACACACATACATATACGCGCCCTCAGCGCGCTCTCACTCTCTCTCGCGTTCTCAGCAAAACAACTTTCTACAACATTGCCTGAGCGGAACAACCGTTATGACCCCATACAAACCTTTAATTGGCCTTTTCAGAAGATTGGTGAAAAATTTTCCAACTTTTCTTCTTCTTCGAAGGGGACGCTACATTGAAAACGAAAAAGTTTTTATCTCAAAGACCCTTTTTCCCGACCAATAGATTGCTACTTCTTGTAGCTGCCATACAAATGATCGGTTGGAAAATGGGAGTTAGTAAGGCTGGAATGACACTTCAATTTTTAGAGACAATTATTGTCGAAGTTTTTTGTTAATAGGTTAAATTTGCTGTTGTGTATCATTGCAGCCTCTTCGAAAGCATTCTGCTGGGCATTCAAGCATACTCAGACTCACTTACACCATCGACTTTTGGCCATAGATGAAAAATAGTGACCAAAATTGTCCCTAATAATTTTAAGTGCCATTCCAGCCTAAGAAAATTTATTTGTTGTCAATATTAGTAGACTGGCTCTTAAACACGAAATCGCTAACCGGTGAAGCAAGTGTAGTGAAACTATACACAGACAAAGTTAGCTATTCTTTTTCGTTGATGTTAATTTGAATATTTTCGCAACACTACTCTATAAAAGACTTAAAAATACTATTTAAGTTAATTGATGTTGGCCTAAACTAGTTAGTACAAACGATATTAAAACATCGAGTGTGCAAAGAGATTCTTACTAATATTCGGGAAGAAGTTTCTGCAGTATTTCAAAGGCTTGCCACTTTCATATAAAAAATCGCACAATTGTTCAGATACATTTGATTGAATATACACTTAGTTTAAAGATAAAATGGTGTAAGTAGTAATTTATTAAAACTTCGTATCAAAGAGTTCAAACTTATTAAAATATTTCCAAGAACTATAAAATGTACTCTTGGTCTAGTAGATAGCACACTTGTACTCCGGATCCATGGGAGCTTGCTGCGAGCAGTTGAAGACCCACGAGAATTCCTGAAAATTGGACAGAGATCCAATCACACGGTACATGCTCGGCGCATGGGTATCCGACAATGCCACACTGGACTTGAACAGTGTCTGCACATCGTCGCACCAGATCTGGGCAAATCCTACAAAAAACAACTGCCGGCTATTGAGCTGCAGGTCCGGCAGCATCTCTTGCTGCAGTTGCGCTTCCGTCTGCTGTTCCAGCCAGAGTTGATAGGCCGCATAAGCCAACTTGACGCCTGCATTATCGGCAATGTTCTCCGATTGCATGATACTCTCGGGCAGTTTGGAGCCGCCGTATTTGTAAGCATGATACTGTGCCTGAAAGCACTTCCGCTTCTCCTCGAACTCATATGTAGACTTGTAATCCCACCAGGGTGCCAAATTTCCACCCGCATCATAGTTGCGCCCATCGTCATCGAAACCATGGATCATTTCGTGGGCCAGCAGATAGCCCAAAGTGGCGTAGGTCAGGGCACGTGGATAGTTCGCATCCCAAAAATAGCGTGGCTGCAGCAATGCCACCGGGATAGTGATGTTGTTCTCCATTATGTTGTAGGCAGGAGTGAAGCTGAGAATTTGAGTGGCCTCCAGTGAGGTGGGGGGGCCATTCAGTTTCTCTAGGCTGCGCTTGGCCTGTGCCTTGAGCAGCTGCTGTACATTGGACACATAGTTGAGGCGATCTATGGTGATTTCTTCATACAGAGCCTCAAAGTTCTCTCCATCATAGGAATTAATATTCAGCTGCATACGATTCAGCTTGTCAATGGCCAGCTGGCGCGTGGCATTGGCTATCCAATCCAGTTTGTCACCAGCCAATTGCTGACGAAATACAGAACGTATCTGCTCCCATATCTTGTGCACCTCCTCTTCTGACTCCCGACTGCGATAGCGTGCGTAAACCATATGATCGATCAGCTTTCCAAAGTACTTTTTGGTCTTCTCCAAGCACGACTTGGGTAACTCTATTAAATACTCCTGCATCAGTTGCCATAAGACGTAGTTGGCCAGCGTTGCTGTGGGTGTGGCTTTAATAGTGGCCAAAGCGTTATCCAGGTACGACTCATCGAAGACATAAATCACCTGTGGTACATTTTCCTGGCCCAATACCAAACCCAAGAACTCGGTCATGTTCAATTCAGTCTCGTACTTTTCCTGCAACTCGTTAAGAGAGTACAGGGTCATCTGATCTTCTATTGATTGCGCCTGATCGCCCGAACCTGCAGCATGTAGCTTGCGTCCAAAGTCGTGCAGCTGCTTGGAGGCGTCCTTGGCCTGCTGACCGCTCAGACCTACATATTGCTTCAAATCGTTGGCGGCACTCGCCTCGTCTAGGAAATTCAGTATACGAGAGTTGATACCAAAATCAATATCCGGTGGTCCGATATACACTCGATTCCTAGTGCCATTCCTTATATCCCTCATGATATCCACGGCTAAGATAATTGATTTCCCATATTTGTGTTGGATGTCAGCCACCGTGCGCCACCAATCAAACTGGGAGGCATTCCAGCGTTCAGCAGCCAAAGCGGGCCATTCGCCGTACTCTCGATACACATTCTCCAGGGCCAGCTTGTAGTGCACATCATCGCGATGCACCAGCATACAGGATTGATGAAAGCGCTGCACCGTCATCTCCAGCTCCGATTCCAGACCCGTTGATTGTAGCAGCCGCAGAAGACGTCTATCAAAGCCCTTGGCAAGGAGCTGAAACGTATCCGTCATGATATTGGACAGCAGCTGGGCAGGATTGTGGCGATGCCAGTTGCCGCAGGCATAGCTATAAAAGTCATCGCAAGGCTTTATCTTTGGATCGAACATGGCCTTGATATCGGCCACTTTGGACTGGCGTATGATACGCTTGGCATAGTCGGTGGTTAGGTCATCGTGTATGGGTCCCTTGCCGTGGTCAGTCGGCACAGCTTGGGTTATAACAGCCGCCGCAAGGCACAGCAGCAGCGGCTGGCAATTGAAAACTCGTCTTAACATAATCTCGCGCATACTTCGACTGAGACGTTCCCAATCTGTGTTCGGCGTGGAGGCCAAGCTTATCAGCTCTAGAGCTGGGGTAGGTCACACTCTTATCGCTTAAAGTGCGCAGGCAGACGACAACAATAGCTCTTAGCGTGGACTGTTCAGCTAGCTTGTCATATTCACTAAATCTAAAAGGGTGAAATTATCTAAATATTTTTTTTTATATTAATCCATTATCTTAAATTATTACACAAAAATATACTGTAGAAATTTAGATATTAGTGCATGCCAGAGAATTGGTGATAAAGAGTTAAAAAAAATAGATAATTAAAAATTCATTTGTTTGTGTTTATTCTTTCTTAATATCTTGCTTCATACTTTCAATAGATTTGATTTCTTCACTTCAAACTACTAACGACTACTTTCAATTGCTAGCGAGCAAATTGAAAGATCAAAACAAAACCGATAAGCTTATCAGCAACTGCCTGATCGAGAAGTCAAAGCATGCGAACAAATATACAACCGTTTGACATGCACTGCTAAATTTAGGCACTGCAAAAACTCTTTAAAACTTCACTTGACATTTGCTTTATAACTTTTACATAAATTGCTTGCACATGTTTACACTTTCTTTCATTAATTCAATTTTATTTTTATACCCTGTGCCCATTGAAAATGGGTAAAAGGGGATCATGAAGTTGTGCAAATGTATGTAACAGGGAGAAGGAAACATTTCCGACCCTATAAAGTATATATATTCTTGATCAGCATCAACAGCCGAGTCGATTTAGCCATGTCCGTTTGTCCGTCCGTCCGTCCGTCCGTCCGTCCGTCCGTCCGTCCGTCTGTCCGTCTGTCCGTCTGTCCGTATGAACGCGTCGATCTCCGAGACTATAAGAGATAGAGATACAAATTTTTGCATGTACATAGGTATAGGCCGTACGCAGATCAAGTTTGTTTCAGATTTGCAAAATTTCCCCCCCTCCCCCCTTAAAGCGCAAAAAACTGTCAGAGCCACAATTTTAAAGTTACAACATCGTTGCTTAATATATATTATCTTAGGCCTATAATCTATCTATTCTGAAACAATTTTTGCACCCCCCCTCCCCCCACGCTTTGCTTATTACGCATTACGTTTGCTGCTTGCGCCCGCGTGTGTGCCCTCACACGTTTGTGTGTATGTGTGCGTGTGTGTTTGTTTGTGTATGTGTGTGTTTGTCAATTGTACAGGGTATTTTGAAGTCGAGCTAACTCGACTGCAATGGTCTTACTTGTTTTATTTATAATTATAATAATAAGGAGAGATCAAGAAAAACTATTGTTTAAATGGTAAACTAAGGAAACAGCACCAGGACGAACTAAGAATTTCCATGCGCACCAACCACAATCACGGAAAATAATCATGGCTAAGAATATGATAAATAAGGTATACACATTAAGCGACCAAATTTATAGACCATAAAAATACATTAAAATAAAGACAATCTTTAACTTAAGACAATCTCTTAAGAGCAACTTTCCCAGACGTAAACAGTAACACGAAAGACAAACTCAGCAAACAACAACGAAATGTTGTTTACGAAACGAGGAGGGCGAATCATGCGACGGCGTATATATGTTGGGACTACAAAACGAACGCTGCAAACAATATTATCGGAGCACAAAGGAGACGCGAAAAACAGAAAGAAGATATAACACTATGTCAGAAAAATTTAAAAAGTTTTTGTATCCCGCACTTTTAACAATTGATTCTAATGTAAAATTTTACGCTGAATTCAAATCTGCTCTCAGATATGTCAAAAGTATAACGGTTTTTGAGATATCGCGTTGTTGCAAATAAGAAGAATTGGCTTGCTAAGATGTGATTTTTATAATGAAAAAACTAGCAAAAAAATACTCTCAAAAAGAGGCATGTTTACTTAATTGCAAATATATCGTTTATTTTTCATCCGATTTCGATGACCAAGGGCAAACGAGAGCGTAAGTTAAAGTCGGCTCTGACCGACTTCGATATACCCGTTACTCATGAAAAAACATGTTTAACAGTGTTCCTACGTTCCTTAGGGTGACCATCTGAAAAGTATGCAACATTTTTTCTTAGGATGGGAGGAGGGGTAGCGGTGGGGCTTGGTTCACTTTTTTGCTCATAACTTGAGAACCGTTCATCCGATCTTTATCAAATCGATTTATTTTGCTAATTGCTAACTATCTTTAGAAGGAACAAATCGTCTATCGTCAAAACTGTAGGAGATATAACGTTTTTTCTAAATTGCGGTGGCGGGAGCCAAGATTTGAAACAAACTTGATGTGCGTGCAGATAAATGAAGCATTTGTCCCATAGATGTGAAACCTCTATCTCTTAACATCTCTGAGATCTAGGTGTTCATACAGACGGACGGACAGACGGACATGGCTAAATCGACTCGGCTGTTGATGCTGATCAAGAATATATATACTTTATATGGTCGGAAATGATTCCTTCTGCCTGTTACATACATTTGCACGACTTTAGTATACCCTTTTTACTCTACGAGTAACGGGTATAACAAGGGCAAAAAATGTTCGGTAAAGATTACCCAATCCTGTCAATATCTGAGACCTGAACAATTTTTATGGTAAGATTGAAAAAAACTTAATGAAAGGCAGCAAAAATTAAAAATTATCAAAAATTTTTCAAAAATCCAACTTTGCATTGACATAACTGCGTCATTTATGGTTGGATTTACAATAACTGTCGTTTTTTTAAGAAATAATTTTATTATCTTTAATTTTTGTACCACTTTATACATATCGGTGGACTAAAATCAGAGAAAATGACATTTTAGTAGACCTACCTTTTTTCAAAACACTAAAATTGAACATTTCGCGATATCTCAAAAACCGTTATACTTTTGACATATCTGAGAGCAGATTTGAATTCTGCGTAAAATTTTACATAAGGATCAACTATTTAGAAGCCGGGATCAAAAAATTGTTGCATAGTGTAATTTGTATTTTTATTTTGAATGAGGGAAAACGGTCATTGTTATCCGGAAATATTTGCGGAAAACTTGGCAGTGACATTAGCTTAAACATTTTGATTTTTCAATAATGACTCAACCTCTCGAAGATCCGATGAAGCGCTCCATGGTTTCAAGAAGACTGCGGCTAAATGTAGGTTTCGGGCATATAAAGTATTAAAATTATTTCACCACTCAGATTCAGATTAAAAATCACAAAAAAAACATAATATTTCAATTTAGTTTTCAGCTTGGTACGAAGATACCCGCAAAATACCCGCGAAATGAAAAAGTTCATATAAAAAAATGATTTTGCACGGATTTCGCAGGTTGCTGTTTCGTAAGTTGGTCTGGAGTTCACGCACGAAATTGACATATCGATATCACAGCGTTGACACCCGATGGTCACGCTGTGAGTGATGATTTCGTAGCTTTGATATATATGTAAAGCTTGGTATGGAGATACTTGCGAAAAGTGTGCGAAATCTGTGTACATTATTTCGTCGATAGCAAGTGCGAAATAAGTTGCTCATCTCTAGTTGCTTGTATTCAAATTTAATTTGGCGGGACAATTTAAACTAATTAACAGCGAATATTTATGGTGGCCTTTAATGAAGCAGTAGTTGGAGCAATAGCTTTATGTGATTTGTAAGAAGCTTTAGTTAAAGCACCTAGGGTTCGGCAATGTTTGTTATATCCTTACTTCCTGTGAAGATCCATGTGGAGGCAGTTGTATCACTTAAATAAATCGCAAAAAAAAAAATCGTTTGTAGGTTCATCTTTACCTTTATTTGTAACTTTTCATTAATTTGCTTCAATTGGCAATTGGTGCTCTTTGGACACGACTAGGGAAATGGCAGAATCGACTGTTGTGGCCATTTCATCTCGACGTTATGTACTTATAATGCAATATCATAGATTAGAAGATGTTGTCCACTACTTGCGGCGACAAAGAAGTCCCAAGTCTGACCATTGAAAAGTTCTGCGAATCGCCGTCGTTCACAATTGAATCACTTTGTGCTGGACCAAGTTCCTCATCATCACCCCTTTCCTTCGAGGAGCTTAGATTCTTGAAAAGAGAATGAGCACTTATTTGGTCACTTGCATGGCACACATTCCTTGTGCCGACTATTTGGTCAAAAACGTCACAAGTGGAGCTAACTGCCACTTCACATCGTTGCGATGGATACTCCACCAATGCTTTAACTCTTGGCGTGCTTAGGACGCCGCCAGCGAACGGTGCCGCTGTCCTTTAACGAAGCCCAAGCCGCGTTGCAATGATCTCCTAGCAAAAACAATAAATTGTGAATAGCATAATTAAACTCAATAAATATCTATTCTTTTACAGATCATTTTTGTCAAGCCGCTATCACCTTTTCATCCAATGAAAAGATGTTCATTGTTATTGTATAGTTGTCCTACTCATTTAAAAACTTTGCGCCACAACACTTGTATGTATTTGAGTGTCTACCGCCATGTAGAGTACGAAAAATATGTTTTACATATATTTCACACCTTCGAAATCATCTCTCATCTCTTGCCTATCGGGTGACTATCGCGTGACACGTTGACGTCGGGTGGCAACGCTGTGATATCGATATGCCAATTTCGCGCGTGAGCTCTATACCAACTCACGAAACAGCAACTTGCGAAATCCGTGCAAAATCATTTTTTTTATATGGACTTTTTTATTTCGCGGGTATTTCGCGGGTATCTCCATACCAAAGCATATTTTTCGTAATCAGCTGACCCACACATGCAAGTGTTTGGCGGCGTGACTACAGACATATACAAAAAAGTGATTTAAAATGAGTTCAACAACAATAAAAATAACATAAATAAAAGAGTGAATAACTTTTCATTGGATAAGAAGGTGGCTCTAATAAATTTCATTTAAGAGAAACCTATGCTGTGGGAACTCACACATAAACAGCACTCTGATAGCGGCATGACAAAAAGCACCTGGGAAAATATAGGTGTTGCTCTTGGAAATTAAGTTAATTATTATTAATAATAATTGAGATTATTTATGCATTTGACAATGGTTTGTTTTTTGTAGAAGACCAGTGCAAAGCTGCTTGGGCCTACGATATCGCCACGCCAAGCACGCTTATAGCCGATCTCCACTGACGCGTGTTCTGTCATCGATTCCACGGTTTTTCGATAAATTCCAAAAGGCATTTCCACTGCATTTGGTGTCCAATTCCGAGTCCACAATAGCTGATCTGGTCTGTTTGTTTACCTTTGTGCATTGATCAAAATGAATTTGAGTGACATTGCTTTGCAAAATGCAATTGAAAAGCAACAACTGCAGCTTATGCAGTTTAATAATAATCTTTTGCAACTGATGACTTTGCTACATAGCGTTTGTAAGTCACAAGCCATTTTATTAGTACTCCAGTTATAAATAAGTTTTTGTTTCCAAGTCGATATGGTTGCTTTTGGTAGACCGACGTGCCTAAACAGACAAACGCATCGTGTGGAGAGGCAAACATTACAGATGTTACTTCAATCCTTTCCGCCTTGCAATCGCCCTGAACAAGCAAATAGCCGTAGCTCCTTACTTGCTCAAAGGTTGGCCAAATACTGATAGAGTTCTGCAACCAGGTGATATCTTATATGGATTGGAACTTCTTGACCGTTGAAAAGGACGTATCCGCTTTCAGTGGACCAAACAGCAGTTTACCATTTGTCGAAGTCAAGGTGCGTTGTAGAGCGTGTTTTGGGGGAATCCATTTAATTTTATTTAATCCTGTTCAAAGGGATAACCTTTATATAAATAAATCAACAAAATAAAAACATCTTGCCCTTCATTTCTTTTACCGCCAATTGTTGTGCCAGCTGATTTTGCAGTCAAAAGTCGATATCGATTTCTATCGATATTCATCGTATAAATATAAAAAACTAGTTGGCAGAACCAGCGTCCAAAGTGGACTCGCCTTTTTTCTCTACCCCCTCACCCCCCTCGGTCAACAACTGACATATTTTTTGTATGGAGTTGGACTCGCGTAGTAGCTAGCTGCTGTAGTAGAAACGCACTATTATAGCCGATTTCCACTTACGTGTGTTCTGTCATCGATTCCACGATTTTTCGATAAATTCCAAGAGGCGTTTCCACTGCGTTCGGTGTCCAATTCCGAGTCCACAACAGCTGATCTGGTCTGTTTGTTTACCTTTGTGTAAATGCAATTGAAAAGCAACAACTGCAGCTTATGCAGTTTTATAATAATCTTTTGCAACTGATGACTTTGCTACATAGCGTTTGTAAGTCACAAGATATTTAATTAGTACTCCAGGTATAAATAATTTATTTGTTTCCTAGTCGATATGGTTGCTTTTGGGAGACCGACGTGCCTAAACATACAGACGCATCGTGTGGAGAGGCAAACATTACAGATGTTACTTCAATCCTTTCCGGCTTGCAATCGCACTGAACAAGCAAATAGCCGTAGCTCCTTACTTGCTCAAAAGTTGGCCAAATACTGATAGAGTTCTGCAACCAGGTGATATCTTATATGGATTTTCAATGTTTGCCACCGAGCTTCTTGACCGTTGAAAAGGTGAAAAGCCGTATCCGCTTTCAGTGGACCAACCAGCAGTTTACCATTTGTCAAAGTCAAGGTGCGTTGTAGAGCGTGTTTTGGGGGGAACCCATTTAATTTTACTTAATCCTGTACAAAGGGATAACCTTTATATAAATAAATCAACAAAACAAAAACATATTGCCCTTCATTTCTTTTACCGCCAATTATTGTGCCAGCTGATTTTGCAGTCAAAAGTCTTATCGATATCGATTTCTATCGATATTCATCGTATAAATATAAAAAAACGAGTTGGCAGAACCAGCGTCCAAAGTGGACTCGACTGATTTCTTTACCCCCTCACCACCCCCTCGGACCACAACTAACTTTTTTTTTGTATGGAGTTGGACTCGCGTTCTTCGATAAATGGACGCGGACTTTAACCCTGCTGTAGTAGAAACGCACTATTAGAGTGGTAGCCATGGTGGCGTAGGCGCTGCGAAATAAGGCCCCAATGAAATAAGGCCCCAAAAAAAAATGAAATAAGGCCCCAAAAAAAAATGAAATGAGGCCCCAAAAATTTATATGGAAAACAAAAACAACGATTTTTTCTCAAATTTGGGGTGTTATTTCATTTTTTTGGGGCTTTATTTCCTAAATAAAATTTCAAAATGAAATAAGTCCCCAAAAAAAGAAATGAAATAAGGCCCCAAAAATTAGTTTTGCGGTCATTTCGTTCAGGAAATAAGACCCCAATTTTTAATATGATTTTTTTGGGGTCTTATTTCATTTCTCTTATTTTGGCTGATATATGGAAAAAAAATTCCAATAACGGTTAATTTTCTTATCTGCCTGCGTTTTCTGACTTAGTATTTGATGCATTTTTGTACAGATGTGCAAAAGTACCGTTTTACAATTAGTTCAGTGATAAGCTTTTGAGTATGTTGGTCAGTTTATTGATTTGCATTGTGTAAAGCAGACGTTCAAGTGCGAGATAAAATTATGAAGTGCGAAAAAATTGTTGCATTACGGCGAACTGGAAATTTGTTCTATTTTAAAAAATCTTAGCGCCGCAGACGAAATTTTTTTTATATGAAAACTTTTTATATTATATCAAAAAAAATTGTGTCAATCTAAGCGCCGCAGGCGAAAATTTTTTACACAAAAATCGCGCGATTTTTTTGTAAAAAATTTTCATTATTATTTAATGTTATAGGTAGTTTGTTTCACTAAAAATCCAAATAAGAAAATATTTTAAAATTTTATATTAGGTATTTCCAATAGTTTTTATTTGATTGAATAAAGCAATAAAATGAACAAAAAAAATAGAATTGAAAAATTGGGGTGTTATTTCATTTTTCAAAATGGGGTATTATTTCATTATGAAATAACTCCCCAAATTTGGGGCCTTATTTCATTTTATCGTTTGGGGACTTATTTCATTGGGGACTTATTGCCTGCAGCCGGTGGCGTACCCATCGCAACTCAAGGAGACAGCGATTCGGAGTGGGAGTAAGCTCATGTCCATCAAACTAGCAACGAAAGTTAGCGTCGATTTGGAACGATGGAATATGAAACACCAGAGCACATTTTGTTTTGTGATATATTTGTTAGAAAGACTGCTTTCGGGCTGACACCGGCTAGCTTCGGCATTCAGGGCGGGATCTTAACCCTAGTCCGCAGCGTGTACAATCACTACAAATACAACTACTCACTAACAAAAAACGGCTAAACGACAACAAATTCAAACAAAAAAATACCTAACAGACGAACAGCGCCATCTGACGGCAAGCTTAGTGACCCGATTTTGTTGTTCTTACCGGCAACGCTTTCACCGCTCCATGCAGCGATCTGGCTTTATCAGCTGCCCTAACATAGGAGCCAGACGGTCGGCTCACTCCAGGCTTTGGCAACTCATCCTTCTCTTCCCTCGAATAACACTCAGACAATCGTCTTCAACATCGTTATAATATTTAATTTTATATATAAATATACCCTCACAACTTCACTCATATTACAAATATTTCAATAAATTCGCGTACATTCCACCATGATTTTTCATTTGCCCCAACGTGCCTAATTACCTTTCTGAAACGCCGACCCTTACCGATGTATTTTCTTTAGTACTAAAAGGCAAAATTTCGCCACCCCTAAATCTACCCTATAGGAGCTCCAATGGGACAGAATAGGACTTATGACAGTTGCACATACTAGGTATTTATCAGCGTGGAGGAAAGGCTTACCTAGGTTCGCGTGGCAATTACACGGAATATAAATTGGTTATTTTAAATATGTGAAAGTATAGATATACGACTTTAAACATGAATTTTAGGTATATGAATGTGGGTCTTAAAAAGTAGTTGTAGAATGGTATGGGTTAGGTGATACGAGTATTTAAATGTAAATGTCGATGTGTCTGAATGTTAATTCTAAATATTTGTCAGATGTAGTTTGCATAGGCCGTGCCTATACAGTTAATGTATAGATGTTGCATACATAGCCATCTGTATGGGCGCAGGTCAGATATGAATGTGTGTGTGTAAAAATGTTTTTTTATACCCTTGGAGAGGGTATATTGAAAATGTCCAGATGTTTGTAACGCAGAGAAGGAAGCATCTCCGACCACATAAAGTATATATATTCTTGATCAGCATGACGAGCTGAGTTGATATAGCCATGTCCGTGTGTCAGTCCGTCCGAAACTCGACCTGCAAACCAGCGTTGGGAGCGATAACATTGAAACCAAAAAAGTTTTTTCACTAAAACTAGTTTTTCAACCGATCGTTCCTATGGCAGCTATATGCTATAGTCATCCGATCCGGCCGGTTCCGACAAATGTGCAGCGTATTTATACCAAAAGACTTCGTGCAAAGTTTGGTTAAGATACCTTTAAAACTGACGGAGGAGATAGCATAGAAACAGACGAACGGACAGACGGACGGACAGACGGACATGGCTATATCAACTCAGCTCGTCATGCTGATCAAGAATATATATACTTTATGTGGTCGGAGATGCTTCCTTCTGTGTTTTACAAACATCCGGACAATGTTAATATACCCTCTCCAAGGGTATAAAAACCACTATAACGGATGGACGAACCATTAAATACCAAATAAAAACCAAAGTGCCTGACGATCTCGGCCACTGCTATTACTGCACGACAGTCACTTCTGTTCCGTGCGAGCTGGCGGTAGTTGTTCACAACATGGTTGGCAGTGCCAGCCGCCTTCTTCTTGTACGCCCTATTTGCTGGAGCTCCTTTATCCATCCGGGTAACATGTCCTATCCCTTTTACTTATGCGCTTGACTAGACTAGGATCCCCATTGCGCTCATCTATATATTTAAATCTGTACGCCCGACTGACAGACTGACATATTATCAAGCCACAGCGAAAACGGCTTATCGTACAGGTCTGATTTTTGGCATAGACCTTCGTTTAGTTATGCAGGCGCTCACTAAGAAAGGAAATTGGAAAAATTTTTCTCCAATCTATTGAAAAAGCCAATGAAACGTTTGTATGGGCAATTAACGGTTCTTGCGCTCAGGCAATGTTGAGGAAAATTTGTTTCGCTGAGAACGCGAGAGAGAGTGAGAGCGCGCTGAGGGCATGTATATGTATGTGTGTGATTTTTTTTTCACATAAACAAGCAATAAATCAAATTGAGAATGGCCTCATCCAATTGCATTGAATCTAATGACATATACAAAACACATCGATAGTTTTAACAATATCTTGACCGTATATATCACAATAAAGGTTAAACTTTCACAAAGGTAGAAGCCAAAAATTGTGTTGTGTGTTTTTACAACAGACACAGCGGGCACCGTGCGCTCTGTTGTTGTTAGAGGTGAGATCGGAAAAGTGATGGCACACATGACGTGAGCAGTCTGCTAAAAATTAGTTGTCTCCTTATCTCATTTGCGAGTTTTTGTTAATTAACTAGGCTGTGAGCTGATAATGTTAGAGATTTATATTGATTGAAACACCTAAAATTTCATAAAAACATTTTGCAATGAAAAATGTGTTTGACGGAAAAAACTAAACAGTGTTGCCAAAACAGCTTATTTTTCAATTTAGCTTTTTGCAGATAAAAATCAGGGGGCAGCGGGAACTGTTACCTTTATGGAAAATATATTTATTTTTTCCGCTTTTAAAAAAGAAAAGTTAAATTTGCTTCTAATTTTTTCGCACTTATAAATAAAATGTCCCTTGACTGTTCAGCATTCGCAAGACAGGAAGGGAATAATTTTTAATTCAGGAATTTTCACGCTACTTGAAAATTTGGTTTTGTCCGGTACGACGGGACGGGATAGAATTTAATATGTGTACAGATCACTTTTTCCGCGCCTTGCTTAATCCTCTATTCCCAGATTGATTCATTTTAATCAACCGTAAATTCGAAACTGTCTAAACACTAAGCTAATGCAGCCAATGATATTAAAAAGAATTTGCTTTTTAACAAATAGATAATATACGAATACAGTGTTCAGAGAGCTATACAATTTTTTTTGCTTACTACGATTTTTTCAAAACTTGGACGCGGACGAAGTCGCGGCGGGTTCAGCTAGTTCATTATAAATGAGGGATTGTGAACAGCACATTTATATCAAACTAGAATGTATCGATTAAAAAGTCAAAAGCAAAAGCAGATTGGTACCAATTGATACAAAGACAACTTATAATATAAATTGAAAGTGATGTGTGATAATAGAAATAAGTTGCAGCTTATAATTTTTTTTTCGAAAATGGCTCATGTAAAAGTAAGTTTTTCATGGAAAAAAAGAACAATCATTATATATTTATATCTTGCATATTAGGTTTGAAAGCAGTTTTATTGCATAATGAGAACCAATTGCCGTCGGTCCCTCTAGCTTATGCAACGGATATGAAAGAATCATATGTAACCATGGAAAAGATTTTAAAATTAATAAGCTATGAAAATCATAATTGGCAGATTGTTTCTGACCTAAAGGTTTTAACAATTCTTTTCGGAATGCAAGGTGGCTACACCATATATCCCTGTTATCTCTGCGAATGGGACAGTCGTGGCAAAGACAATATAACACTAGAAATTGGACAAAGAGAGTCAGCTTTTAAATAGGCCAAAAGAATGTAACCAATACTCCAATGGTGCAAGCTCAAAAAGTTATCTTGCCGCCTTTGCATTTGAAGTTGGGATATATGAAACAGTTCGTAAAAAGACTAGATCGGAACAGCGAGGCATTTCTTCACCTTAAATCAGTGTTTCCCAGATTAAGTGAAGCCAAAATTAAAGAAGGTTATTTAAATTTTGTTATTTTTATGATTGAGAATTTTTGAAAATGCATTTCAATAATTTTATGGCTTACAGGCATATTTGTTGGACCACAAATTCGAAAAATGTGCAAAAACTTTTGGGGAAACAAATGAAGCGACGACCATGTTGCGGTGGTAAATGAATTTCTGGAAGCCTTCGCAGAAATGGGATGCAGAATGTCCATTAAGGTGCATTTTTTACATTCACACCTAGACTTCTTCCCAGAAAATCTTGGCAAATTTAGTGATGAACAAGGTGAACGCTTCCACCAAGAACTTCTGGCAATGGAAAAAGGGTTCGAAGAGAAATGTCAAGTCAAAATGCTTTCCAATTTCTGCTGGTCGCTTAAACGAGTGACGGACGACTTGGCTTTAAAGCGCAAGAGATTCAACAAACAATTCTAATAGCATTTTGTGCAATGCTAGAGAGGTGACAACAAACTAAATACCGCCTCTGGAGAAAAAAGAAGGCATGGCGACTAAATAGAGATAATTATGTGATCAAATGGAATGGTAATTTTCTTATATTTTAAAAATCTGCACTGCCAACCATGTTGTGAACAACTACCGCCAGCTCGCACGGAACAGAAGTGACTGTCGGGCAGTAATAGCAGTGGCCGAGATCGTCAGGCATATGTGATATAAATTTCGGGCCAAAAAAGCTGGTGCTGCTAAAATTCCTAAATTGCTGAAAACTGGCGAAATATTATTAACATCTTTACTTTTAAAAAGAAAACTGTTGAATACATTTTGTCAACCATTGAAAATAAATACTATATACTTATAAGCGAGTTAAAGTCGCCCATACTGCACTTGCTGCGCTGCGTGCTTATGCGGGCTGAAACTCTTGTATTTATTTGTTTTAACTCACTTCAAATCGAGCCAATTACACAATTTATTATGCGCTGAATTTTTAGACAGGATAACGGGCCGGGCGTCGCGGCCGAAGCGAGCTATGCATTACCCATTGCTGCTTAAGTGCAAGCTGATGTCACTTTCTTCTTATTTTTACTTGCGCGGTCCACTTTGGTTTTTATTTGGTATTTAATGGTTCGTCCATCCTGTTATAGTGGTTTTTATATTCTTCATCATTGGTCATCCATGGTATTTTTTCGCGGTTCTCTACAATCGTGGTTAGACAGTTATTCTTAGGTACCAATGGGGATTATCATTAAATAGAACCCGCAGCTAAATTCCAAATATGTCAAGGCGTAGCCAAGGCTTGCGCCACGAGAGCAATCTGCTTTTCACTTAACCGTGCCAACCTGCATACGATTCTTGCTGTGCACGGCTCTTTTGTTTAATATGCCAATTTCAGCTCATTAAAAAATAATAACAACCACTTGCAGCCCACATCTACTCAGTAAAGCTCAATTTATTTTTAAGCTAGATAACAGTATTCAGAGACCGTTAATATTTGCGAAAAAATTTTGATACATGGAAGTTTATATATATTTGCATTTTAAGTATTTAAAAATATTATTTGAGTCTGGCGCCAAATCAAAACTGAGTTTACTTTTAGGGGCAATTATGTGAAAGCAAACATAAATATGTTAGCACACTCTAAAAAAAAATACTAGATTGTCGATGTGTACTCAGAAAATCGCGCATAATTTCGTAAAACGGTATCCAAATTCATTGGGACAACAACCGTTCGACGGAGAATTAAATGGGCTTTTATTGCAAACTTTAAGGAAAAATCGCATAGAACAAATTAGTTAAACCAGTGATGGTCAAAGTACAAATTTCTCAAAAAAAAGTTGAAAATGCCAGATCTGTAAGCCGCATTTCTCAGCCATCGCGTTAAATTAGTCAAACTATTGATTATAATGTTTTAGATCCATCTCGTGGCTATCGGAATTGATAAAGTTATGAGCAATCAGACGGTCCATTCGCGGGTTATATCTATTTAAGTGAGGTAAAAAAGCAAAAAGCGGTTTTTGGGCCTTAACTTCAGATTTTGGGGGTGTTAGGAAAAAACCAAGTATGAGGAAATGCTATACTCGACCTGCCCAACAATATGTACTGGGTCTCGTAAAAATTATGTGCAGATTTTTTTTTTTTTTGTAACACTGTGCTATTGTTTTGAATGAAGTTTGGGTGGATTTGAGCATTCCAGATACTGAAAGCATCGAGTCAAAAAATTGACCTGCCACAAAAGGATGAATATCTGGCCTCTCAGAGGTCGTGCAGCTACTCAAGATTATTTTACAAGAAATATTATCAAAATCGTCCCCACAGTTTTTTAACGAAATCAATTTACAGTGGTCCAACCTCAAATTTCCTTCATACAAAATTTGCCAACAAAAATTTACTTCACAAACTTACATTAACAACTCTTCTCTCAGAGGTCGTGCGCATATGCACGGTAGGTCGTGTTTTGCTGCTACACACCACTATGGGGAAAATGACCTCTTTATCTGGCACTTGCATGTTTTTTAAAAGTTTTCTAATTAGCACAACTTTGCTGTTAACGCATTAAGAAAACATCAGACCATGATACAATTATATAAGGTATGGCATTCAGAGTTTATCGAGGACTGACAGCTTTTGCTAATATCGAGAGAGAGAGAGAGAGAATAAAACAAAAAGCAAAGCATCCTTAAAATTACAAACACATAGTATTTACATGACTAAATTTTATTAGTATTCGCTTGGCACTTTTCAAATGGCAGCTGATAAAGCCAAATCGCTGCTTGGGTGCGTTGCCGGTTGGAACACTCTAGCCTGGTAATGGCGCTGCTTCTTCGATAGAGATTTGTTCTGAACATACGCAACAGTATTTGCTCGACATTTTCACAAATTATAAATAAATCCCGTCGGCAAATCAAAAAAAATTCGTTAGCACACAACCTTTTCAATCAAATGACAGCAACAAAATGAAAATTTGGAGTCCCCAACAGAGAGCTCTCTCAGAGAGCACCTTACCCATGATACAACTATATAAGGTAAGGTGCTCTCTGAGAGAGCTCTCTTTTCAGGACTCCAAATGTTCATTGTGTTGCTGTCATTTGATTGAAAAGGTTGTGTGCGCACGAATTTTTTTTGATTTGCTGACGGGATTTATTTATAATTTGTGAAAACGTCGAGCCAAAACTGTTGCGTATGTCGTTGTAAAGCAGTGCCGGCGCATAGCTACCCGTAATTGATGTCAGTCCTGGATTTATGCAAACGCGAGAAGAACTCTTGATTGTGTGAATCGGTGAAAACTGAATTGCAAGAAAGACGCCTGTGGTCTGGAGTAGAGGCGGCCAAATGGAGAGGACAGAAAAGTGCGCTGGTGTTGGTGAACAAGAGAACTCCTTCCAGACTACAGTGGTATGTTTTGACTACAGGAAGGAAAGACGGCCGAACAACAACCCCAATCTACTCCACAAATAAACAACGAAAACGGCCAAGCAAAAAAATCCACTCAGTATTTTAACTTGCAATGAAATCTTCACCGATTCACACAACCATAAGTTTGGCTTGCGTTTTGCTTAAAAGCACGACTAACTTCGGCTCGTGTGAGCTATGGATCGCCGCCTCTGGTCTGAAGAGAGCTCTCATGGCCGGCAATGAAGTAAATCAGGGTTCCCCAAGAAGAGAGCCCGAATTTGTGGCTGTGTCTTTGGGCTGACACCGGCTAGCAAGTAATTTCAGGGCGGGATCTTAACCCCAGACCGCATAGCGAACAATCACTACAAATTCAATTCTTCACTAGCAAAAACGGGCACAAATTCAAATAAGCAAACAGTTATTGGCCAAACAATCAAAATTCAGAACAAATCTCTATCGAAGAAGCAGCGCCATTAGCAGGCTAGAGTTTCCAACCGGCAACGCTCCCAAGCAGCGATTTGGCTTTATCAGCTGCCCTAACATAGGAGCCATTTGAAAAGTGCCAAGCGATTACCAATAAAATTAAGTAATGTATATACTATGTGTTTGTAATTCTGAGGGTGCTTTGGTTTTTGTTTTATTCTCGCTCTCTCTCGATATTAGCAAAAGCTGTCAGTCCTCGATAAACTCTGAATGCATATATATAAATCTGTACGCCCGACTGACAGACTGACATATTATCAAGCCACAGCGAAAACGGCTTATCGTACAGGTCTGATTTTTGGCATAGACCTTCGTTTAGTTATGCAGGCGCTCACTAAGAAAGGAAATTAGAAAATTTTTCTCCAATCTATTGAAAAAGCCAATGAAACGTTTGTATGGGCAATTAACGGTTCTTGCGCTCAGGCAATGTTGAGGAAAATTTGTTTCGCTGAGAACGCGAGAGAGAGAGTGAGAGCGCGCTGAGGGCATGTATATGTATGTGTGTGATTTTTTTTTCACATAAACAAGCAATAAATCAAATTGAGAATGGCCTCATCCAATTGCATTGAATCTTATGGCTTATACAAAACACATCGATAGCTTCAACAAAACGTTGATCGTGTTTCAAAATAATTTAATTGAAATTCACAAAGCTAACTGCCAAAATATGTGTGTTTGTGTTTTTTGCTTGCAAACCGCCAAAGGCGTCTGCCTTTTGTTACAGATGGTACGTGACTTCAACTATTCTACAGGAAAAGTGATGGCACACATGACGTGAGCAGTCTGCTAAAAATTAGTTGTCTCCTTATCTCATTTGCGAGTTTTTGTTAATTAACTAGGCTGTGAGCTGATAATGTTAGAGATTTATATTGATTGAAACACCTAAAATTTCATAAAAACATTTTGCAATGAAAAATGTGTTTGACGGAAAAAACTAAACAGTGTTGCCAAAACAGCTTATTTTTCAATTTAGCTTTTTGCAGATAAAAATCAGGGGGCAGCGGGAACTGTTACCTTTATGGAAAATATATTTATTTTTTCCGCTTTTAAAAAAGAAAAGTTAAATTTGCTTCTAATTTTTTCGCACTTATAAATAAAATGTCCCTTGACTGTTCAGCATTCGCAAGACAGGAAGGGAATAATTTTTAATTCAGGAATTTTCACGCTACTTGAAAATTTGGTTTTGTCCGGTACGACGGGACGGGATAGAATTTAATATGTGTACAGATCACTTTTTCCGCGCCTTGCTTAATCCTCTATTCCCAGATTGATTCATTTTAATCAACCGTAAATTCGAAACTGTCTAAACACTAAGCTAATGCAGCCAATGATATTAAAAAGAATTTGCTTTTTAACAAATAGATAATATACAAATACAGTGTTCAGAGAGTATACAATTTTTTTTGCTTACTAAGATTTTTTCAAAACTTGGACGCGGACGAAGTCGCGGCGGGTTCAGATAGTACCTTATATAATTGTATCATGACCTTACCGTATATAATTGTATCATGCATCAGACTGTTATGCCCCAAACTCAAAATGTTAAATTTAACAGTCCTATGTGAGAATAACAGCTGTTAAGTCAGCTGTTGCAATCGATAGCACGTGCTGCTAAGTTTTGTAAATTTTTGCATTGAGTTTTGTTTTAAATATTTTGTGATGGCAACACAATTAGAAGAAAATCAAGCCATGAACACTAATTTCGCAGGTTTGCACTGTGTGTTTAATACAAAAAATCGTTCAAATTGTGCGTGTGTATAATAATATTTTGTCGTTTTATAAGCGCTTCTAAAGCCGAATTTATATTAACAAATTTCAACTTTGGAAAGGATTATGTAAAAGAGTTTAGAATTGTTTATTTGTTTGTCCAAGTGTTTGTTTTAGCGTTGTCAATTCTGAGTTAACAAGTATTTCCTCTTTTTCCCTTTTTTTGGCACATTTTGGATTTTAATTAGGTAACCTCATGTTTTCCAACGTCGATTTGTTTGTTGTGTGGAATAGCGAGAGGGGCTGGCACGAACGAGAGAAGGCAATTCAAAGATATTTTGAACTGCGTGCGTGCAATAATGTTGATGAAAATATTTTAAAAGTAAAAAAGCCACCAATTTTGCAACAATTTGCATTATAATTGGCGTAAATGTAATAGCACTTATAAGAACTTTGAAAGAAGAAATTCGCAATGGATAAACGGTACTACAACTTTGCCCTTAAAAAAAGTAATAGACCAGTTGGACGGCCACTTCTTCAGAGGACCTATCCAAATTCCAAGGTGATGATGTTTTCTTGCTAGTTCCTGCAGCAATCGCAGCTGCCCGGAAACAAGGACTACATGATCTTGCTGTAGTTCTTCAAATACTTGCAAGTACCCCGGAAAAGGCCAAGCAAGTCAGGGAAGGATTAACAAAGTCCATTGATCAGCCTATAAGTGCGTATAAAGATGAAGCATTGGCGTTAATTTTGGATCAAGGATTGACCAAGGAGCAGTATTGTGCTATACGAGATGACATTTGTAAGAGAAATGTGGATATTTACCCAATTTATAAAAAAATGGCAGAGCAAAAGAAGCAATGCAGACCAGACAAAATTGATGTATCAGAGTCTGTTGCCAAGGTCTCTCTGCTAGACCTTTTGGAACACACGGCTTTTCGGATTGTGACACTTCAAAAAGATGTTATCCATGGAGTATTGGCCAATATTATAAATACAAATACCGGTAACACTACACGTCGCGCATTTGCCAACTTTAAAACATTTTCGGAAATAACTGGAGTTAATCAACAAATTATGTACAATTTGAGGATGTTTTTGATATGTTTGTCCTGTCAGTTGCCAATAAATTTAGAAAAATTCGAGGCATACTGTCACCAAACTAGCAAAATTAATGTTGACAGTTATCCATGGCTTCTCATGACACCAACTCTCCATAAGATTATTGTGCACTCAAGGCAAATCATGGAAAATACGGTGCTTCAAAATTTATAAGTCGGATAGACTTCATCACTCCAGAAAGCACAGCCGATTTGAATCTTTGGGCGATGTGTTTAAACGAAACGAAAACGATGTCCAATAATGTCTTCCCTAACTTTATCGCGACGCATAAAAAAAAATAAAAATCTTTCCCTTCCCATTGAGGTAATCCAGCTTCTTGCGTGTGAACACGAATACATAAATGATTTTTCAGAACAAGATGAGTTTGAAAACTAAAGCCGACTTTTTACGGAAAACTTAAAGAAAATAGATAAAAAACCGGTTTTTCATGATTTTGGGGGCGGAAGGAGGCGTGGCAAAACTCCTGTCTGCAACGTAAGCACGTATAGGTGACTGAATTTGGAAAGTTTATATCTAAAAATGAACGTAAAAATGATTTTTTTTATTTTTTGTGCGGAAGGGGCGTTGACACGCCCATATTTATAAAATAGCTTTTAATGGTCTATAACAACATAATAAAAACAACCGCAGTGAAAAATCTCTTTTGGTTAACTCACAATAATAAATGCCAGATAAAGTAGTCTTTTTTTTTTTTTTAAGTGTTTTTATTAATCATGTAACTTAAATTACACAGTGCTACAACTTTCCAAAAATTGTAATAACCTGGGTATTGGCATAGCGTACGCTGTAGAGCAGGTAGCGTATAGCATTTCCTCATACTTGGTTTTCCTCGGGAACCCCCAAAATCTAAACTTATGGCCCAAAAACCGATTTTTGCTATTTTACCGCAATTAAATAGATATAACTCGCGAATGGACCGTCTGATGTTTCATATCCTTATCGATTCCGATAGTGACGAGAGGAATCTAATTAATAATTATCAATGGTTAGACTAATTCAACGCGATGGCTGAGAAATGCGGCTTACAGATCTGGCATTTTCAACTTTTTTTTGTGAAATTTGTACTTTGGCCATCACTGGTTTAACTATTTTATTCTACGCGATTTTTCCTTAAAGTTTGTAATAAAAGCCCATTTAATTCTCCGTCGAACGGTTGTTGTCCAAATGAATTCGGATACCGTTTGACGAAGTTATGCGCGATTTTCTGAGTACACATCGACAATCTAGTATTTTTTTTTAGTGTGTGCTAACATATTTATGTTTGCTTTCACATAATTGCCCCTAAAAGTAAACTCAGTTTTGATTTGGCGCCAGATTCAAATAATATTTTTAAATACTTAAAATGCAAATATATATAAACTTCCATGTATCAAAATTTTTCGCAAATATTAACGGTCTCTGAATACTGTTATCTAGCTCAAAAATAAATTGAGCTTTACTGAGTAGATGTGGGCTGCAAGTGGCTGTTATTATTTTTTAATGAGCTAAAATTGGCATATTAAACAAAAGAGCCGTGCACAGCAAAAATCGTATACAGGTTGGCACGGTTAAGGCTTGTGAAAAGCAGATTGCTCTCGTGGCGCAAGCCTTGGCCACGCATGGACATATCTGGTCGAATGCAGAGAATTTAAGTCCAAGAGTGTCGACGTCAGCCCGCTTAAGCACACAGCGCAGCAAGTGCAGTGTGGGCGACTTTAACTCGCTTATAAGGGTGGTTTGTGCTGTTTCTACAAAATAGCTTAACTTGCCGCAATAGGTAACATTATTGGAGAGCGTTAATCTTGGCCCAGAAATCGTGAAGCATTGAAGTTTATATCTATTTGCATTTTAAGTACTTAATAATATTATTTGAATCTGGCAGGGATGCAAACCACTTGGAAATAAGGACTGGTTCGGTTCAGTGGTTCACACAGTTTTTGAACCGCCGGTTCGGTTCATTGCATGGTTTTTGGGGCTTACTGAACCGCGGTTACGGTTCGGTTCGGTTCGCTCTTTATTCATTGAATTAACTAAAGAAACATATTTTTGATACAAGTTTTCGGATTGTTCATATGAATGAACGTTCTCATTTCATTTTAAAATCCTACAACTTTACATATCAAGTGACGGAAACATCTTTGGTCACTTGATATTGTTTAGAAACTTTGACGGTTTGAAATCGACTACTAAAAGCCAAGCTTATCGAAATCGTTTAATAATTACAATTTTCTTTTGACCTGATCAAGTAATCTCTTACATATTTGGTACTCCACATATAAACTTAAACAATTTTAATTCGAAGACCATAAGTTCATTCGGAAATCGACGTCGATATGTGGAACACACCCTATTTTACAATAAACATTTAATTTAACAAATTCCAAATTTTCTTTGATAGATCTTTAAGACTGGTTCATTTCATGAAGACATTTCCATTTAAATAGTTTTATTATACTTGTATATGAGATTTTTAAAACCACAGGGAATAATATAGATTTTTAAAAACTTAAATTAACTTCAATATGATGGAATTTTAGTTAAGACTTAGTAATAATATATTTCCTATTTTCATCGATATTGAAAGACTTAAGAGCGTCTGACAAAACAAACTCCAATGTGGAAAATGTTCATTCTACTGACACTTGTGTGGGTGGAACTGCTAAAACTATTCGAGCTATGCTTAAGTTGATTTTCCTGACAAATATTCCAACATTTAATAATCTTTAGGCAAACGCTAACAATCGATATTTTACTTTTACATGGAATTGAATCCCTATTATTGAAGTAAACCGAACCGAACCATTTTATTCTTCGGTTATTGGTTCGGATCAACATTTTTGAAAACACACCGGTTCGGTTTACGGTTCGGTTCACGAGCGAAATAGCGGTTCGGTTCGGTTTAAAACCGGTTCGGTTCAGAACCGGTTTGCATCCCTGGAATCTGGCGCCAAACAAAACTGAGTTTACTTTTAAGCTTAGTATACACTTCCACCAAAGACTCGCCAAAACAAAAAACTCCATATAAAAAAAACTCACAAAAATTTGTGTGCCAAAATCCTTTGGCTGTGTCTTTGGTGGCAGTCCACACTCAAAACATAAAGGCCTCGATTAAATACCGATAAAATACTAGATCCGTAGTTTTTGTATTTTTATCGATAGCTCCCCAAATAATTAATTTTAATTATTTCAAGAGGTATCGGACATTGCCGATACACAAATATGCGTAATCGGGTGAAATTTGGATAATTTTCTCATCAATGATTGAGCGCAATATTCAAAGTAAGGTACAAAACACCGTGAGACTTCAATCATAAACTGGGTTATAATTATGAATTTAATCATTGCAAAAGTGTCATATCTGCTCATCAGGCCCAGTAGCCAGGGTTTGGCCGTGAAGAACGCATGTTAATAACTTGTATTTATTGATTGTAAAACTTATAGTTTAAAATTAAACCAAAAGCTACGGTCTTGGCAAAGTGACCATTTTACATGCATACATCTTAATATCTGGTCACATTGTCCCAAAACAAAAGAATTGTCACTTTTGGTATTTTTGTTTTGGCGAGTCTTTGGTGGATATATACTAAGCTTTTGATGGAAGTGTATACTAAGCTTAAGGGGCAATTATGTGAAAGCAAAAATAAATATGTTAGCACACTAAAAAAAAGAGAGCGCAAGTTAAAGTCGGCTCTAACCGACTTCGATATACCCGTTACTCAGGAAAAAACATTTTTAACAGTTTTCCTGCGTTCCTTACTCGGCAATTTTTCACATTTTTGCTCATAACTTGAGAACCGCTTATCTGATCCTTATTATTTCTTCGGCAAATTTATTTGTTTTGCTAATTACTAACTATCTCTAGAAGAATTGTTAGAATCTTTAAAACTGTAGGAGATATAACGTTTTTTCCGAATTGCGGGGGCGGGAAGGGGCGTGGCCAAAATTTGAAATAAACTTGATCTGCCTGCAAGTATAAGAAGCATTTGTTTCATACATGTCATACCTCTATCTCTAACCATCTCTGAGATCTAGGTGTTCATACAGACGGACGGACAGACGGACATACGGTCAGACGGACAGACGGACACGTCAATATCGACTCGGCTGTTGATGCTGATCAAGAATATATATACTTTATGTGGTCGGAAATAATTCCTTCTGCCTGTTACATACATTTGCACGACTTTAGTATAACCTTTTTACTCTACGAGTAACGGGTATAAATACTAAATTGTCGATGTATACTCAGAAAATCGCGCAGAACTTCGTCAAACGGTATCCAAATTCATTGGGAAAACAACCGTTCGACGGAGAATTAAATGGGCTTTTATTACAAACTTTAAGGAAAAATCGCATAGAATAAAATAGTTAAGCCAGTGATGGTCAAAGTACAAATTTCTCAAAAAAAAGTTGAAAATGCCAGATCTGTAAGCCGCAAGTATGTGCAGAATTTTTTTTGTAACACTGTGTATTTTGTAACGCACCGACCGAAAAAAATAAGTACCGAACTTTTTTGTGTTCAGCACTCGTCCGTACTAAAGCCCCATACGGAGTACGACGAAAAATTTGTTTTTTTACAGTATTTCACATAAATAGAAACACTTTCTAACAGCACATGAACATCAAAGCAAAGCCAAGGTGTTTCTAATTATATGAAATACCTACTGTAAAAAAACGAATTTTTCGTCGTACTCCGTATGGGGCTTAAACAATTTTAGTTAACTACAATTAAGTACAAAATGGTTTTTAGTTAAGTACAAGGAGTGTAGAACGAATTTAGTTACACACTTTGAGATAGGTGAGGTACTTAAGCCATTCGCACTGTCTGAAGACATATTAAATCGCGAAAAAAACCAAGGAGGATAAGAATAGTAATTATGAAAAACGTTAATGCCAACCAAAAAAAAATCATGTCAGGATCAATGCATGGGCGCAATTCGCAGCTAAGTGGTCTCCATGGTAACAAAACCGAGAAATGCTTAAGAAACTGCTTTTCAAGGCCATAAATGATCACACATAACTACATTGGCCTGTCTATGACAATACTGAACCGCGATAAATACGACGGATGGCCAAGATCTTAAAAACTGTTTCAAGCCACTGTCGCGGAAATCGCGGAAAAACACTTGGAAGGATTAATAAATGTAGTAATGCCAAACAAACATAATCATTGAATAAATTTTTTTTTTCATTTTAATTGGACCTATTTTTATACCCTTGCAAAGGGTATTATAATTTTGCCCAGAAGTTTGCAACGCATAGAAATATTCATTTCCGACCCTATAAACTATATATATTCTTGATCAGGGCGACGAGCTGAGTCGATTGAGCTTTGTCCGTCCGTCTGTCTGTCCGTCTGTTTCTACGCAAACTAGTCTCTCAATTTTAAAGCTATCGAGCTGCAACTTTGCATAGAGTCTTCTTTTTACTGCACACTGCTAATATGTCGGAACCGACCGGATCCGATGACTATATCTTATAGCTGCCATAGGAACTATCGGTCGAAAAGTGGGTTGTTGTGAGAAAACTTTTTTGTTTTTAATGTGAACGCCTTCCGCTTCGACAATTATTAGTTTTATACGCTTTTACACAGATTTGGAAGTTTTTGTCAAAATCGGATGACTATATCTTTTAGCTGCCATAGGAACTATCGGTCGAAAAGTGGGTTTTATTTAAAAAATTTTTTTTAATCTCTGATGTATTAAAACATTTGCAAGGGTATATAAACTTCGGCAAAGACGAAGTTAGCTTGGCCTTCTCGTTGAACAACGCTTATGCCATACATCTGGCAGGCTTTTATACAAATTTACAAGCAAAAATGGTGAATAATGGCCATCCATGGTTCGTGGTTCACCATCTCGAATCTCTTGATCTTTATCATCTATCCATTCACCCGTATTCGTTATAACAAGTGAGAAAGTCGGTCAAGCCCGACTATAACATACTCTGAACCTGGAGTAGAAGCTGAATGCAATGCTGGCGCTGCGCTCATCTCAAAGTCTCTCTCTCTCTCTTTTTTCTCTCACTCTCTTTCTCTCGCTCTCTCTCTCTCTCTCTCTCTAAGATTGTGTTAGTTGTGAATGGGTGGGAGGGGGTGGGGCGAGGGAGGGCTCAGGGGGTTGCTCGAGGGGGTTGCTCATAGCTTGAGAACCGCTGATCCGATCTTTATCATTTCTTCGGCAAATACATTTTGCTAATTACTAACTATCTCTCGAAGGTACGAAACGTCTATCTTCAAAACTGAAGGAGATAAAACGTTTTTTCCGAACTGCGGGGGCGGGAGCGGGCGTGGCAAAAATTGAAAATAAACTTGATCTGCCTACAGCTATGAGAAACATTTGTCCCATACATGTCAATCCTCTATCTCTTACCATCTCCGAGATCTGGTTGTTCATACGGACGGACAGACGGACAGACGGACAGACGGACAGACAGACAGACAGACAGACAGACAGACGGACAGACGGACATGGCTATATCGACCCGGCTGTTGATGCTGATCAAGAATATATATACTTTATATAGTCGGAAATGATTCCTTTTTCCTGTTACATACTTTTGCACAAACTTAATATACTCTATGTACCTTCGGTACAGAGTATAAAAATCTAAACTCATAATAAATGTTTGCAAATTTAGCGACTTTGGACCACATGATCTTCACCTCCTGTCCATTGACCAGTCTATTTACTCGTAAATTAAATATATATCAAATATTGCGAATTTCGCTATATTTTTGGATCGGGTGGCCTACAACCCAGCACGCTGTAAGCATACAACCACATCAACATGGAATATTCTGACATTTAAAGGAACTACTTTCATTTTAAGCCAAGCATTAACAAATATCAAAGGACATCCACAAAATTAGTTAAGCTCAAAGACAGCATAAAATTTATTCTAAAATGTCGAAAATCCAAACTAGTCCCAAAGTTCATAGCGAATACTACTAGTTGTAAGAATATTTTCATCGACGACCATGACTTTCGAACAGACATAAACAAAACACTAGCCAGACACACGCATTTCTTTCACATGAAAATATTAAATCTACATACTTATTAAACACAAACATAACATAGCTAAAAAGCAAACGAAACAGATGGCAAAGGCAACAACAACAATCGAAAAACATTTGAGCACAGCTGATGCTACAGCGTTTTTCGAGAGCGAGAAAAACGTTGCCGACAAACTAACAACAACACTTAAGAAACGAAACAAAACATGAGAAGCTACGCGACAAACGAAAATCTTTGTTTTGCGCAACGACCAAAAGAAGTGGTTCGTAAACAAAACGAGCGTCGAGCTTCCAACGAATATTCAAGCGTTGATGGCCAAAGGTCCAAAGTTCGCGCTACCGGTGGACAAGAAGAGATTCCCTCTCTTCAAGTACATTGCGGACGGTGAAGAGTTGGTACAAACTCTAACAGACAAAGAGACACAAGAAGCAGCTCGGACAAAATTCTCTTTATTAATTAAAGACATTAAAACAAGTAACAGGGACAGTGCAATGGATCGTGCAATACTGGACACAGTGGAACAGACGCGGAAAGGGCATAGCCGGATAAGCCTGGGAAAACTGCCCCAGCAGATTTTTGAATATTTTGAATCAGGGATGGTAGCTATTATATAGGAGGGTATGTATGCCAAATTTCAAGTCAATAGGTCTTTTGGTTGACGAGTAATCTGCAGAAATGCTAAAACATAAATATCGATATATCTGGTCTCACATCACGATTTACCATGAACTGTTGATTGAATATTAAAAAGATTTAACACAGTTATCCGTTATAAAATTCTGGAAATTTTACTCTTAGTCCTTTGGTCCAAAAACCGTGGTCAAAATTTTCAAAATTTAAAATGACCACTTTACAGTTTTGACAATACCATGGAAATTGTACAGTTCATGTGTCCTCTAACCATCTAATTATTTAAAAAAACTCAGATTTTTAAGAGTGGTGCAACAAGGTAAAATTAAGAAAAAACGTAAAAATTTAAAAATTTTAGTATTTAATTTTGTTTAAGTCTTCATCACTATCTTCGTTTATAATGGTACATTCACCAGTTGTCTTAAATATATTTGTCAGCATCTCGTCAGGCTTGATGATCCTTGACTTGAAAGTTGCATTATCAAGGAAAAAATAACTGCAGGTATATGCGTACAAATTATACTTACTTATAACTTATTCAAAATGTGATATGACAATTTCTGTTCCACGACGCCACAAGAGATTTGATCCGAAATGACACGATCACTCGATAGCAGCTTTCCAAATCGATTGGATAGATAGCACGCTATCTTGCACAGGATTTCTATTTTGCAGCAATTTACTGTCAACTTTTCGACAAAGAAGCTGGTACATTTATTTTAAAATTCCGAGCACAGCTTCAAGTGCCTACTTAATTTTGATGACAGTCCGGGATTGTTTTGCTTCCAAGGTCGGCAGCTGATTTCTTTTTCCCTTCAGAACCTTTTGCCTTCAAGAACCGCAACAGCATCTCTGAACCATCAATCAACAACAATTATATCTCCTGGGTGGAGCAATTTTAATAATATAACCATTGAAGGTGCAAATTGTGAATGGATTGCACAAGGAACGTTCTTCTGGTCTGAATATGATTTCTTTTGGTAGATGTAAATGGGTTTTTTTTTTATGGCGGATCGCAAATGAGCACCAATTTATCGTCCCCTACTTTTCACAACAATTTGGTCCTTTCTGGAGTAGTTGCCGTATGAATTAATTTGGTAAGTGCAGATTGGTTATAAATTATTTTGAAAAGCCGTTGCTACTTTTACAAATTAAGAAACCACTTGCGGCGGGGTTATTCAAAATAGTTTAGTAATTATTTTGTTGCTTTTTGCCAAGTCCCATTTTGGATTAAAAATGTATTTAAGCCTCTGCCTTTGTACGACCAGTCGAATTTCTCATTAAAGGTAAAGATGCCATCAGTTGGTATAATTGCTCCCAGTTAAGACCCATATTTTTTAAGTTTTTGAAGTTATATTTTTATATTTTTAATTATATATGTTTGCATGTACATAAGTTTTTGACAAATCGTAACGTACATACCTGTAAAATATAAAAGCTGCTTATCACTTAACCACTTGGGTTTTACTATCCACTTTTAAATTGAGCAATTCGGCAATTTCTGATTTTGAAACAGAGAAAGTCGTGTTCGAAAAACTAGCTTTTTATGCAAGGTTCAAGTTAAGAATCGTTAAGCCTGCCGAGATGCTGACAAATATATTTAAGACAACTGGTGAATGTTTTATTATAAACGAAGATAGTGATGAAGACTTAAACAAAATTAAATGCTAAAATATTTAAATTTTTACGTTTTTTCTTAATTTTACCTTGTTGCACCACTCTTAAAAATCTGAGTTTTTTTTAAATAATTAGATGGTTAGAGGACACATGAACTGTAAAAATTCCATGGTATTGTCAAAACTGGAAAGTGGTCATTTTAAATTTTGAAAATTTTGACCACGGTTTTTGGACCAAAGGAATAAGAGTAAAAATTCCAGAATTTTATAACGGATAACTGTGTTAAATCTTTTTAATATTCAATCAACAGTTCATGGTAAATCGTGATGTGAGACCAGATATATCGATATTTATGTTTTAGCATTTCTGCAGATTACTCGTCAACCAAAAGACCTATTGACTTGAAATTTGGCATACATACCCTCCTATATAATAGCTACCATCCCTGATTCAAAATATTCAAAAATCTGCTAGGGCAGTTTTCCCTGGCTTATCCGGCTATGCCCTTTACCACGGGGGTTCAAGATCGAAGAGAGTTTTCAAATCAAAGCTCGTATCAATAACTCACTCTCAGAGCGGTGTAATGAGTACAAAAGCTCAAAGCTTTAATTGCAAATGGAAACAACAACAATTTTACGGTGAGAGCGATGCACTCTGAGAGAATGCACACACACTAACCAAAGGGGTGGGGGCATGATGCAACTACCCAGTCGGACTTTGCAGCATGTGCTTCCCAAAATAAGTACATTTGGTGGCATGAAATTTCAGGGAAATAGTCACTACATAATTTTTTGGCATGACATTAGCGCATTTATCATCATGAAAAACTCACACGTTCTTTTCTCAGGTATTCGTAAGGCTAAAAGTCGGCTTATCGTGAAACGGTTAAGTCTCTCTTAGTCGTGGATGAGCACGAAGTAGAAAAACGAAGTCGCTCCGAACGCTTGGCGAACGTTGACCAAACGGAGAGAGAAAAGCGAAAAAATTCTTAAGTCAGTGAGATTTCGGCTTTTGCAGAAAAAGACGTGTTCCCAGAGAATATATAAAAAATTTGTTCAATTATAAATGCGCAATATATTGTTGGTGAGTATCAAATTTAGTTACATCTACGGACTCAATAGCACTAAAGTATTATAGTTATCATCAATTTGTCATTATTAATCAACTTGTTACTTAAAATAGGTCATTCCGCAGAAACAATAAGCAACAACTCTTTTAAAGGCCAATTCACTAACAATCATCCCTACCATTAAAAAACCAAAGGCAGGCAATGGCGAACACAAAATAATAATGAAAAAACAAAAATTGTTGTTGGTTTGTATATTAAATTTTTGTTAATAAAAATGCAAATAAACTCAAATGTAGTTAAGTTGATTATGGGGTGACATTTTACTAAAAGGCATGCAAAAACATGAATTCGTAAGCTGACGGCCAGGTCTTCCTCCCTACGATATACAAAGTCAGTGCATCTGAAGTACTGAGTTCGTAAGGAGAAAGGCGGAACCCGAAGGCTGGTGCGTGACGTCACCCAAACGGTTAACGGTTACAACAACAACCCCTGAGTTTCACGGCGTTTCTTAAGACAAACGAAGCGGAACCTTCAGATTTTCTCATGCCTTCTGACGTGACAAGTTGGCATGAAATATGGACATCTGTCATGCATCCAAGTCCGACTGGGTATACAAGGTGCGGCCATGATACAATAAGTATAAGTATAAGTCTCGTCGGCTGCCGAAGCGAGCTCGCGTTGTCCCTTAGCTTCAGTGCATGCCTGCACAGATGAGGTAAACCTAGATAAAATGTTTGCGAAGTGCCTCTTCGCTGCTAGCTGCGCCGCTTTGGCGCTCAGGTTGGAACCTCGCCCTGTCTTGCTCTTTCGCGGTTGTGTTTTGTTTGCACCAATGTTGGCTGATGGGTTAGAGTGAGACAGGGCTCTGACGGTTCGAGTGCGGGACGAGAACGGTTCGAGTTCGAGACGAAGACGCTTGCAGTCTGAAACAAAGCTTCTTTCGACCGAGCAATCATCCAGTCTAGGTTTAGAACGTCGTTGATGCCTGCTTGTTGACGTGAAAGGTTGTGCGCGGACGAATTTTTTCTGAATGTTTTAACCCTTACGCAGCAACAAAAAAATGAGTTACTGTAATTTTTGCCGCAAGCATGTACAGGGCGTCAAATTCATTCATGCATCAAAATGTGATGTTAAACGAAAGTTATGGGAGCAAAGCCTCGTCTCAATCCAAAAAAAAATTATCATTTATTAATAATTCTTATTATACAGAATTGTTATGATCGGGGGTGCCACAGAAACCTCTTTCAACCAAATTCCAACCCAATTTCAATTCTTAGGTGCCACAGAAATTCCGTTTGGTTGGTTTCAAACCTCCCGTGTTTTGTAAGGAGATTTAGCAAAATTCACCACCCAAACCATTTTAAAAAGCAAAATAAATTTTGGAAATGTAAACAACATTATTTTCTAGGATAGATTGCATCAAACGAATAAATTATTTAATAAGTTTAAACATTGCAATTTGAGTTTCAATAATTATTAGGAAAAACCACCAAAGTCTATCATGTTAATCAAAACCAACCACTACTGTGGCTCCTCCTATCGTTTGTCGCGAGTTTGTGTCGCCATCTGGTTGGCAGCCAGCGGATTAAGGGCTGGCAAGATATTCTTCATGTTTTGCGCCAACAAATTTTTAAACTTTGCATTTTATTTATGGAGAATTTGACTTTAATTTAAATTATAGTTTAAAAATGCATCATAAAACATATAACACAATCAAAAAATTTAATTTAATCGTCAATTTAACCCTTAATTACAAGAAGAAAAATTTTTTTGGCCAGAGATTCAGGCCTGTTTTTAGAGATGGAACTTCAATTGGAACAGCTGGTGCTCTAACTACATTTTCTAATATGAAAATGAAATCTCTCGAAGTTCTGTGGCACCGACGGTTTTTTCGAGAGATTTACAAACCAACCGTTGGCAAAATCTCTAGAGATTTCTGTGGCACTGTAACGAACCTGTTGATTGCCGGCTCACGCTCAGGGCAGTCGCGGGTTGCTCCAACAAATTTATTTTGCGGAGTTGGTGGTAAAATAAGAAGACGGTTGGAGTTTCGATTTTAGTGCCGATTTATTGGCCTTATTACTAAGTTTACACTAGGCGACTTATCACTTAATTGGCTTATTCTCTAATTTTTGACTTATTTTCTACCGTTTATAGCTCGATGGGTTCACCCCGGATTAAAATTAACTCCTCCTTCTTCGTTGTTCCGGCTTCCGACCGCGCAGGCCTCACGATTCGCCTGGACACGCTTGCTATTCGCAAAACTCGCCGGCTCTCGTTTCACCGCTCTGCTCTGGGTCTGTTGGCCACGGTTTTCCTGACAGGAGGCGGAGATGGCTACCTATCTCTGGCACACGATTCGTCCGGACACGCTTGCAAATTTCGCAAAGCTCGCCGACTCTCGTTTGTCCGCACAGTATGAGGATCCCAACCCCTTTTCTCGCACTCACTCTGTCACTCTCCCACGATGTCTCCTGGGTTCCGCTGGTTAGACTCCTTTCCGTTGTTTCCTTCGTTCACTCACTCGCGTTGGTCTGGCGCACTCGCTTGTATTCACGCACTGGACTGTCACACGGGTTGAAAAGACTCGCACTCCGACGTTTTCTTGATTAGCCCGTCTTCTGCGCCGCGCGTCCTTTTTATAGGCATAGGCCTGGCTCGGCTGCGCATTTGCATGCCGTTAGTTGCCAGGTCCCGTTGTTGCCATGCGCCGCTGGATCAGTGGAAATTTCCACAGGCCTTCTCCTCTGCCTCTGCGAGTGCGAGTGTGAACGCTCGCTTCTGTGTCCGCTGTCTCCTTCCCTTGTGCCACTGCAACGGTTTCTCTCCCCAGTTTCGCGCTCTGCTGAGTGCTCCAACTGTACATCCGTTTCCCTCCTCTTCGCCTTGCTCCTCTGGTCCTGCTTCCAATTCGCCGCATTTTGTTAACCCCTGAGTGGCCAACAGTTTTCGGCCTCCGTTTAGATATTATACGTATTCATTTAATTCTAGCCTTACATAGCAAATATAAATCTAATTACAACTATAGCTTACATTTAATTACAAATATACTTTACTTACATTTAATTACCACTATAAGTTACATTTACTAGTCTTAACACATATCCCAACTCTTCATTGTGAGACTTTAACTAAAGTCCTCACATCCCTCCCTTTCTTTGGTGACCCCAAAAAAGAATTCGGCTTCCCTTGCATTTCTGTCCGTCTGCACTGCTCGTCTGTGCCCGTTTTCAGATTTGAACCTCTAACCGTTTCCCTTACCGTTTCCCCAAATTCCCTTGGCACATTGCCCACCCAATTATATTTCCCCCCGGTGACATTTCCCTTTTTGTAGAATTTCCCTCCCATTGAAATTTCCCCTTTGTGAAATTTCCCATTTTCCCCATTCCCCTTTTTCACGAGCAGTGTGACCCCCTCACGTGATCGTGGCTTTACACGCGGTGCCAACTCCCATCACTACTACCGGCACACACTTTTCGACCAATTTTTTTCCATTCATAAATGTTGGCGTCTTCCGCGCAAAAATTTAAACTTTTGGCATTTACTGCCCTGTTTTTTCCCCCCACGGCTTTCCCCAACAGCTCTTAAGTGGTCCTGACCGATTTCCCCCCCAGGCAAGTATCGTTCCATTGCTTTATAAACTTCAATATTTATTCCATCTTTTCTTGTTGCTATCTATTTTTTTTTTTTCCCCCAGCTCCGCTTAGCATCCAACGTTCTGCTGCTCCTCCTTAAACACCCGGATGCCCATCCGGCTAAATTTCAGCCGATAGCGCCCGGATGCTCCCGCCAAAATGTGAGCCCTCCGTCTGGTTCCCAGATCAGCGAACCCACGCCTTTGGACGGCCTCCCGCACTTCCTCAGGCCATTCGCCTGGTGCCAGCAACCGCCATCTTGCTGGCTTCCATGGCCCGGCCGCGTGCCACTGCTGCCATTGGGCACGTTGCCTGGCTTGCTCCTCCGGCTCCATCCTCCACCTTGGTGCTGCGGGGCACTCCTCCTGTTCCTCCTCCGCCACCGAAATTAACGAGGGTGGCGGTACTGGCCTTTCCGCCCTCTCTGGGCAGGACTGCTGCCGCAGAAAGATCGGCCTAAAGGCCGGCCGCTGTTGTTGCTGCTGCTCTGCTGGGGGCTGCTGCTGTGGCTGCTCTGCTGGGAGCTGCTGCTGTTGCTGCTCTGCTGGGAACTGCTGAGTCTGCTGCTGCGTCTGCTGCTTCGGCCTCCGCTGATGTTCCCCGCCCCTGGGTGGACTTTGGGGCAGCTCTCGTATGTCCATGGAGCCCTCTGCGCCAACCACCACCACCGGCTCGTGCCAGGTAAGCACCAGCGCCGCGTGATGCTCCCAATGGGTGCCCCTGAAAACGCTTCGTTTCACGCGCGTGACGATCGGCTCCTCCTCGGTTGGACCTGGAGGCTTCGGTTGCTCTGCCTCTGGCCGTGCCTCCTTCTCCTCGTCGTCCGATATGAGGATAATATCGGGGTCCAGATACGGGGACGCCGGTCTCCCCCACGCTGCAGCGGCCTCTCGCTCTTCGGGCCGCAGGCTTAACGGCGACAGTGGCCTCTCGGTCGCGTCTGCCTGAGCCAGCTGCTGATCCTCCTCCTCCATGCCCGACGTCTGAGAGGACGAACCTCCTGACGTCGTCCATGTGGTGCCATCCATGGACCGCGGAGGCGTCGTGTTCGCAGAGACGCTCGACCTGATTGGCGAGGTGGCCAATTCGAGGACGTCGTCGCGCCTGGGCACCACGAGCCGCCGCTTCGCAGTCCTGCCTCTTTCCCCGGATTTCGGCCGTTTGGCTAAAAATGGCAGCCGACTGTGGCTGCCTACGCCGATTTTTTTGCGCAAGCGCTCACCTTGAGACACCTTGGCCGCCTCCTCCCATTGCGCACGCCTCGCCCGCTAACGTGCTGGCCCGGCGGCTGGGATCGGCTCGGTCAGCCCTAACCTTATCCGTCCGGCTAGAGGCACCGCCCTTACGTTCGTCGTGTCCGTTCTGCATGGCTTATGATTTGGGTTTGAACATGCAATTTTGTCACATGTGCTTAACACCCTAGCCTCTGCCGCTGCGCTGTCGCCGGCACCGTTGTTTGAAGCTTGGCTCCGCACAAACGGTGGCGGCTCAGGATTAACGGCTCTATTACTGGCTGTTATCTCGCTCGCACCTACGGTAGCAAGGGTTTTCTGTCTGTTGCTTTTTAGGCTGGCTATTTTCGCCGCTTCTTAACCCTATACTAGCCGCTGGCTATTTCGTGACCATGTTCAGTTTTTTTTTTTGTATAATTACGCTTAGAAATATTAATTTCCGACCCTATAAACTATATATATTCTTGATCAGGGCGACGAGCTGAGTAGATTGAGCTTTGTCCGTCTGTCTGTTTCTACGCAACTAGTCTCTCAGTTTTAAAGCTATCGAGCTGAAACTTTGCACAGAGTCTTCTTTTTACTGCCCACTGCTAATATGTCGGAACCGACCGGATCGGATAACTATATCTTATAGCTGCCATAGACTATCGGTCAAAATGTGGGTTTTATCAGAAGAATGGTTTGTTTTAATGCTAACGTTCGTAAACTCTGTCGTATTAAAACATTTGCAAGGGTATTAAACTTCGGCAAAGACGAAGTTAGCTTGGCCTTCTCGTTTTTCTTTGTTGTTTCCTTTGAAATTTTCCTTTACAAAAAAAATTTTATTTTGTTTGCGTATAATCTAAACTTTGGCTTCTGTTTGGTTCCTTTTTTTTTGTTTGTTTTATTTCTTTTATTTTTCCCCGAATTATGTTTGTAGATCTTTTCAATTGAATTATTTTTTCGCATTTTACTTCCAACAAATGTTACCTTTACATCTTACATTTTCCTCTTTGTTGTTTTATATTTTTTTCTTTTAGGTTTGTAAATCTTTCCAATTGTTATTTTTTTTTTCATATATTTTTGGTTGCATATTTTAACAAAATCTGTTTCAATGCTTTTTTTCCTTGCTGCATTTACATTTATTGGATAACTTTACTATCAAAATCTATATTTTTTTTTTATTCCTTTTCTGTTTGCTTATTTTAAATACTTTTTTATTTTTAATTTTATTTTTTTTTTCTTTTCCGTCGACTACGTTTGTGGATCTGTGAAAGTGAAGAATTCTTGCCTTTTTATCTATATCTATATATTTTTTTCCCTCGTGGTTATTTTCCTTTTTTTCTATTTCCATTCCCCTTCATTAGTATGACTTTAAACAATCAAAAAAATTTGGGTTTCTTTTTCAACTGGTTTTTCCATTCTCCGGTCCGTAGTGCGGTTTCAGTCCGCTGACGTGGGCTGTTTTTGTACGTCGACTGCCCGGTTCGCGTAATTTACAAATTACTGGCGAGGTAAAATCGACCACTTTAAATGGGCCTCCAAACCTCGGAGCCAGTTTTGCCGCGAAACCCTCTGCAGCCTTCGATAGGTGATGCTCCTTGGCCCAGACCAAATCACCTACGGCTGGCTTCCAGGCTCGTCGTCGCAAATTATAGTGACGAGCCTGATCTTGTGCAGAGCGCTCCAGATTCCGACGCACAAGTTCAAAGATTTCTTTTAGCTTGCCGGCCTTTTGTTCGGGATTTTGCGCTGCCTGCCCCGTACCCAATGCTGTTTCATCGTACAGTGCTTGTGGTAGTCTGGGCTCCCGTCCTTGTATTATAAATGCTGGGCTATACCCTGTGGATTCGACCACACTGGTATTAACAGCCAACATTATTTCGGGCAAAGCTTCATCCCACATCCTTTGATCCTGAACTGCAAACTGTGAAACCATGGTCTTCACTGTTCGATTAACTCTTTCCGTGGGATTTTCCTGTGGAGTATATGGGGCTGTGTACTGGTGACGCACTCCCAAATTTTCGACGAATTTTGTAAATATTTTGCTCGTGAATTGGGCACCATTATCTGTGATCAGCATTTTTGGTACTCCAAACCGGGCTAATATTCTTTCTCGAAAAGCTTTTTGCAAAGCCATGGCTGTAGCTTTTCGTAACGCTACCAACTCTGTCCATTTTGAAAACCTATCCATCATTACTAGTAGCATGGTGTTACCATGCTTTGACCTTGGCAATGGACCCACAAAATCGGCACAGATAGTTGCCCAAGGCTCCTCTGGGATTTGTGTCAGCATTTTTCCTGCTGCTTGCAGTTGGCTGGATTTGTATTTTTGGCAAATTTCACATTTGCGTACATATCCTCTAACATCCCTATGCAGCCCCGGCCAATAATACCTTGCTGCGACTCGAGCAATCGTTTTCCGGCTTCCCGTATGCTCAGCTGTGGTTTCATCGTGGTTTTCCTTTAATACTCTATGTCGCTGGCTTAATGGTACGCACAGCTTCCACGCCACCACATCCTCATGCCCGGCTCGATGAGGGATATGCCTATACACATTATTTCCCTCGATCATGTAGTCTGGAAATTTCTGTGGGTTTGTTTTTACGTTTTCGCTCAGCTGTTGAAGTGCGTCCGCCACCACATTTAATTGACCTTTTCGATATTTTACTTCAAAGTCGTATTGTTGAAGTTCCAACGCCCACCTTGCTATTCGTCCGGCTGGACTTTCAATGCTATTCAACCATTTCAAAGCCATGTGGTCAGTAACGACCGTAAAATGGTACCCTTCCAAATATGGTCTAAGTTTTCTTATGGCCCACACTATCGCCAAGCATTCCTTTTCAGTAGCTGAATAATTTCTCTCAGCTCCGTTCAAGGTGCGGCTGGCGTATGAAATAACCCGTTCACCTTTCTCACCTATTTGCGTGAGAATGGCCCCTACTCCATAATCGCTGGCATCCGTTTGCAAAATGAAAGGTCGTTCGAAATCGGGACAAGCGAGAACTGGATCAGATGTGAGTTTTTCTTTCACTTTTTCGAATGCCAGTTGTCTTTCTGGTGTCCAATCCCACTTCGTGCCTTTTTTCAGTAGCGCACTTAGCGGATGGACCAGTGTCGCAAAACCTGGTACGAAACGTCTATACCACGACGCCACTCCCATGTATTGCCGCAGTTCCTTGACGTTTGTTGGCGGTTTTAGCTCAGCTATTGCCGCAACCTTGTCGGGATCGGTTCGAATACCCTGATCCGTAACCAAATGGCCCAAGTATTTTAGTTCTGTCTTGAAGAACTCACATTTTTCGGGATTTATTCTTAGGTTTGCTGCCTGTAGTCGCCGAAATACCTCTTTAAGGTTGGCTATGTGCTCTTCTAGCGTTTTTCCTATAACGATAATATCGTCTAAGTATGCAAACGCTTTCGGCATCATTTCTGGCCCTATAACCTTATCTAACGCTCTTTGAAACGTTGCTGGAGCCGAAGTTAGACCAAACGGCATAACACGCCATTGAAATAGTCCTTTGCCCGGCACTGTAAATGCCGTTAAGGCTCGGCTTTCTTCCTCCATTGGGATTTGCCAATAGCCATCCTTTAAATCCAAGCTGCTAATAAATCTAGCCTCCCGTAACTGATCCAAGATGTGGTTTATTCTTGGCAAGGGGTAAGCGTCCTTGATCGTTTTTTCATTCATGTCCCTAAAATCCATACACAGTCTCCATTTCCCTGTTTTCTTCTTCACCATCACTATTGGGGCACTATGTGGGCTTGTTGATGGCTCTATACAGCCCTTTGCCAACAACTCATCAACTTGTGCATTAATTTCGGATTGCATTTTCGGATTTTTCGGAAAATATCTTTGCTTTACTGGTTTGTCGTCCTTTACTACGATGCGGTGTTCTGCCACCGTTGATGTTCCCGACATACCCTCAAAAACTGCTAACTCCTTTTTTAAAAATTCCTCAATTTTATCCGTGTCTTTTCCCGCACTGGATTTTGCCCCTGTACTCGCTATATACATTTCGGCTTCTATTGCGACTGTTAACTTCTCTTCCAGCCAGCCATTTCTCCTTCCCCGTTGTGGTATTTTTAGAACGTGTCCTCCACACGCCAGTTCCACCCCCATTCCAACTAAAGAATGCCATCCCAATACCAGTGCGTCAATGATTCCTGGCATTATTAACAAAGATATCTTTTTCTCTTGGTTTCCAAATGCTAAATCCACCTCTAGTGATTTAACGATATCGCTTCTTCTTCCATCTGCTAGCTTTACTTGTTTCCTAGTTTCCACCACTTTACCCGCCTTTCCCAATGCTTCCGCTAACGACTGGCTGATGAAGCATGTCGTAGCCCCTGTATCCACTATAGCCTTGATCTCGTGTGCTCCTATTTTCACTGTTGCCGTCAATTGCTCTCCCTCATCCTGAAATCCACCGATTAAATCTGAGGGGCTGTTTGAGTCGACGCCCTCTCGTCCCTCATTTGCAGGGGTCGTCGCTCGTTTCCCGAGGTTCTACAACAATTAAAGCTACGCACTCCTATTTTCCCGCACTGCCAACAAAACAATATTTGTTGGTTTCGACACTCTCTTGACCAGTGTCCTTGCTGTCCGCAACGTCGGCAGGCTTGGGCGGGGTTCGGCACGAAAGAGATTGCACTATTTAAATTCCTTGGCGCCGGTTGTGGTTCCGCCTGACTTCCTTCCATACAACGCCGGCATGCTTCCACTCTCCCAGGCTGCAAATTTGTGCCACTATTGTGCCTCCCTGGTTTGTTTTCCTCCCAAAACCTTTTCTTATCGTTTTCCAACGCCTCGAAATCGTCCGCTAACCCCATTAATGCATCCAATGTGGAGCAATCATATGGTCGGACAAACATTCTGAGTGCTGGTGTGCTATTATCATAAATTCTTTTGAGCTGTGTCGCTTGTGACCATTTTAACGGACGCATTAACGTTTGCATCTCCACCATATAAACCTTAAAAGTTTCCCCTAACCTTTGTTTTCTCATGTGTACCTCTTGTTCCAATTTTTGGAAATAGTCTCGTGGCAGAAAATACCCTTCAAAACTCTCCACGAATGTCTTCCACGTGGACCATTTCTTATTATTTGCTACAAACCAGTTTAATGCCATTCCTTTTAATAGTTCTGGCATTGTTCTAGGTAACGTGTCTAGGTCAAGCCCGTATGTGTTTGCCGACCATTCTACTCTTTCCAAAAAATCAAATGGTTTCCCTTTACCGTCGAAGCTCAATCCCCATTCGCGCACCTGTTTTGCCACTTTTGGGTAATCTATGGTTGTCACCTGTGGTCGCCCCTCTGGTGTTGCACTGGTTTGTGTTATTATTGGAATTCCTTGTTCGCGTGACTGGCCGTGCAACGAGGCTCTGCGCACTTCGGGAATTGAAAACTCCTCCAGGTTTATTCCTCCCACTGCACCCAGTAGTTGGTGCTTTGGCGAATTCCTGCTGTGCCTTCGGGCCCATTCCTCGATTTGAGGTCCTAATATGGGATCGGATTCCATTTTCTGAATCCAATCCCCGAAAACTTTCCTCATTTCCTCCACTGTTCCCTCCATTTTGATGCCTGATTCTTGTCCATATCTGACAAGTTCCTCTTTTTTGAGGTTATAAACCCATGACCGTACCATTTTGTTTCTTTTGTACCTTTTTCCAACCTTTCGTCACTATTTCTACCACCAAAACCACGTTGGGCGCCAGTTGTAACGAACCTGTTGATTGCCGGCTCACGCTCAGGGCAGTCGCGGAGTTTTGCGGAGTTGGTGGTAAAATAAGAAGACGGTTGGAGTTTCGATTTTAGTGCCGATTTATTGGCCTTATTACTAAGTTTACACTAGGCGACTTATCACTTAATTGGCTTATTCTCTAAATTTTGACTTATTTTCTACCGTTTATAGCTCGATGGGTTCACCCCGGATTAAAATTAACTCCTCCTTCTTCGTTGTTCCGGCTTCCGACCGCGCAGGCCTCACGATTCGCCTGGACACGCTTGCTATTCGCAAAACTCGCCGGCTCTCGTTTCACCGCTCTGCTCTGGGTCTGTTGGCCACGGTTTTCCTGACAGGAGGCGGAGATGGCTACCTATCTCTGGCACACGATTCGTCCGGACACGCTTGCAAATTTCGCAAAGCTCGCCGACTCTCGTTTGTCCGCACAGTATGAGGATCCCAACCCCTTTTTCTCGCACTCACTCTGTCACTCTCCCACGATGTCTCCTGGGTTCCGCTGGTTAGACTCCTTTCCGTTGTTTCCTTCGTTCACTCACTCGCGTTGGTCTGGCGCACTCGCTTGTATTCACGCACTGGACTGTCACACGGGTTGAAAAGACTCGCACTCCGACGTTTTCTTGATTAGCCCGTCTTCTGCGCCGCGCGTCCTTTTATAGGCATAGGCCTGGCTCGGCTGCGCATTTGCATGCCGTTAGTTGCCAGGTCCCGTTGTTGCCATGCGCCGCTGGATCAGTGGAAATTTCCACAGGCCTTCTCCTCTGCCTCTGCGAGTGCGAGTGTGAACGCTCGCTTCTGTGTCCGCTGTCTCCTTCCCTTGTGCCACTGCAACGGTTTCTCTCCCCAGTTTCGCGCTCTGCTGAGTGCTCCAACTGTACATCCGTTTCCCTCCTCTTCGCCTTGCTCCTCTGGTCCTGCTTCCAATTCGCCGCATTTTGTTAACCCCTGAGTGGCCAACAGTTTTCGGCCTACGTTTAGATATTATACGTATTCATTTAATTCTAGCCTTACATAGCAAATATAAATCTAATTACAACTATAGCACTTTAATTACAAATATACTTTACTTACATTTAATTACCACTATAAGTTACATTTACTAGTCTTAACACATATCCCAACTCTTCATTGTGAGACTTTAAACTAAAGTCCTCA